>MDKH01014326.1:0-51644 GCA_005239495.1 Nicotiana undulata | reverse complement strand
TTGGGTAAAACCTAAGAATATTGAAATTTGGGGATCTAGACCTCAAATTGAGGTCGGATTCCAGAACCATTTATATATCCAAGCTAGGGGGTGAATGGGTAATCGGGTTTTGGTCCGAATTTCGAGTTTTGACCGAGCGGGCCTGGGGTCGATTTTTGACTTTTTGAGGAAAACATTAGAAAACTCTTTTCCATGCATCAGAATTGATTCATTTAGCATTTATCGATATAATTAAGTAACTTGTGGCTATATACGAGTGAGTTGGTGGTGGAATCAAGAGGTAAAGCGGTAGTTGAGGCTTGAATTGTGTTTGTGGCATCAAGGTAAGTGTTTGGTCTAACCTTAGCTTGAGGGAATAGGTGTTGAGTCATATGTGCTACGTGTTTATCCCATGTTCAATGTATAGGTGAGGTGACGAGTACCTATGCATTGTTGTCAAGCATGCCCGTGAGTCGGTCTATATAATATATGTGTTTTCTTCGTTATTTACAGTGTTATGTAGTAGATTTCATTTTGGAGGTTATTCAATTGTTGGAAATACTTCGTCGCGAACACTGTTGATTAATTGTCGGTTGAGGATTATTTTGTTAAGTTTTACACTTGAGCCATATTGGTTATAGTTGTGTTCCTTGCCAGAACGGTATTTGTTTCTATTGGTGTTCCCTTGCCGGGATGTTGTGATTATTCTACATGTTGTTGATTTTCCTTGCCAAACTTTTGTTCTTGATATTGTTTGGGTGAGGAAGGGTTTAAAGAACGAAGGGTGATGCCGTGTATTTATTTTTTCCGTTGTTAGGATGAGAGTGTAAGCACGAAGGGTGATGTCGTGTAATGATTTAATATTTAAAAGCACGAAGGATAATGCCGTGCCATTTTATTTTTTCATTGCATTGTGAGGATGAGAGTAAAAGCACGAAGGGTGATGCCGTGTCATGATTTAATATTTAAAAGCACGAAGGATAATGCCGTGCCATTTTATTTTTTCATTGCATTGTGAGGATGAGAGTAAAAGCACGAAGGGTGATGCCGTGTATTTATTTACTTGTTTTTGTGAGGATGAGAGTAAAAGCACGAAGGGTGATGTCGTGGACTTTTTTTGGTGAGGATGAGAGTAAAGCACGAAGGGTGATGTCGTGTACTTGTTTGTTCTACGTGTTTACTTCCTGTGCTATTTTTTATACTTAGGCTGTTGCTTCGTTCTGTGATTCAGTAATTGTTTTCCCGTTGTCCCCAGCATGTTCTCCCCCGTTTTACACCTAGCTGAACATTTTCTTGCCGTTATTCCTGTTATATATATTATTGAATTACACAGGTGTTTATTAACTGTGGTGTCCTAGCCTCGTCACCACTTTGACGAGGTTAGGCTCGGCACTTACTCATTACATGGGGTCGGTTGTACTGATGCTATACCTGCACTTCTTTATGTTGTGCAGATTACAGTACCGGACCCAGTGGACATTGATCGAGGGAGTATCCTTCAGTCCACCGGAGACACTGAGGTAGACCTGCAAGCGTTCGGAGGCTTTGGCGTCCCCTTCCTTATTCTACTTCATTTATGATTTTTGTACTTCAGAAACATATGTATTTTTTCAGACTATTTTGTGTACTATTCTTAGATGGTTCGTGAGTTGTGACTCCAAAGGTCCAGGTTGGCTAAATTAAGTATTTTGTTAAGTTGTGGATTTAGTTATGTACCTTCTTCTGTTCTTATTTTTAAGTTGTTATTTCTGGAAGGTTGACTTTTACCCGTTATTATTTAATATTAATGGTTTTTAGTAAATATGATTAAACACGTTGGCTTGTCTAGTGGGTTCAACGTTAGACGCCATCACGACCCCGATGGTGGGAATTTCGGGTCGTGACAATATTGATCCTAAACATGGATTCTAGTGCACATACAGAAATATAAACCTAAAGCATGGTTTCTACCCTTGATGTAGATAACCTACATAGCTACCCTCCCATTTTCACTATCCATCCCCAATATTCGTTTACAATAACTATTACAAACCAAATATTGAACGAATTACATAAGTAGATAAAGATAAATTAGAAGTTATACCATAGGGATCCTGAAAATAGGCCTAGATCTCAGAACCTCAACCGCTCAGATTGTTTCTCAATATCCGGGTGTGTTAGAGTTCCCTAAGGACCTCAAGGGATCCCGGGCAGTGCTCACACCCAGATTTCATAACCATAATTGAGTAAGTGCAGTGTGTAAGACCCAACTCTAATGCATTAGAGTTTAGAGGGATCTCATAGGGATCCCTAAGCAGTCACACATTAGAGGGGCAGAACTTAGGACCTAAGAGTAGAGTGTGAGTGCTTGACATAGTTTTGAAAATGTTTTAAGTAGGAAAACAGTTTGAAAAGATACTTGTTTGAAATAGTTTTGTAAAAACAATAGAGGAAGTTATTTAATAAGACAGTTTGAAAGGAGTAGGGTAACCAACAAACAAAAAACCAAAAACAGAACTAGAGTAGGTTCAGCAACACCCAAAGAACACAGAACCAAGATAGGTTCGGCACCACAAACCTTCACACAAAGGTAATGGGGGGATTGGGGACAGGTAGAGCACATAATGGTAAACACATAGTACACAGAGGTACACATAGGTACAGAATCTAAAGGGGGTCCAAGGGATTAGGGTATAGCATGAACTTAAAAGTTAACACAGAACAAGGTAATTTAAGGTACAAGTTGTATTGCCAAAGACAGGTTCATACTAAAACTAGTTAAGCATACAAGATTGCATTGAGACATACAACAGAAAGGGGAATAACATTTCATAAGCATGATGATTCGAACTTGAATCGAAATCAAGACATACCTTTGTAGAAGATAGTAAACATAGAGTGAAGAACCAGAGAATATACCAATCAGACATGGATTATAGCCGGCTGACTTAGAATAATAGTAATTAATCAGTGAAAAGAGCAGTGTATTTATAGTTTGAAAACAGGTAGCAAATAAGGCAAGAATCATAGTTCATCAGTAATTATGGAACTATGTACCAATTAGAATCAAATCAGTATAAGTAATTCCTTTAATCAAGGAGTTAAATTCAAACGGTACTAGAAAATACTAAATAAGGAAGGAAATCATATAAGGCTGGATATCACACATAAGGAAATAGTTTTCAGCATAGTTGTAATGACCCGGTCTGTCATTATGTGAAACCTGCTTTTTAATTATTTTCATTGACTTATTATAGATTCGTTATTCTATTATTAATATGTTAGAGTTGATAGGCTTGAAATCGGAATGGTTAAATGAGAATTCAGGCACTTAGTCCTTAAGAATAACCTTAAAATGGGAATAGTCAACTGAGAGTTGACTTATTGGTAAACGACCTCAGAATGCGGATTTTTTGGATCGGATAGCTTCGTTAGGTGATTTGGTACTTTGGAGTGTGTTCAGAATAATTTTGTGATGTTCGGTGTAGAATTAGGCTTGAATTGGCAGAAGTTAGTTTTGGCGGTTTCCGGTCGGCGGTGAAAATAGGCTATCGGGGTCGGAATGGAATTCTGACAGTTGGAACAGGTCCGTTATGTCATATTGGATGTGTCTGCAAATTTTCAGATTTATCGGAGTTGGTTTGGGTAGTTTTGGCATCGTTGGCGAATTTTAGGAATTTCAATGTTCATAGGCTTGAATTCGATGGGTTTTTAGTGTTTTGATGTTGTTTTGATGTTTTAAAGGCTCGACTAAGTTTGAATAACCATGTAGGGAATGTTGGTATGTTTTTTTTGGGGTCCCGAGGGGCTCGGGATTGATCTCGGGTTTTGAACGGAGAGTTGAGCTTAAGAAATTTCAAGTTGAAGCTGCTGATACTGATGTTCCCGCACCTGCGAAAGTTGGGTCGCAGGTGCGGACCTGCAGGGGCGTATAAGGGATCGCAGGTGCGGAGAGTTGACTGGGCAGGTGGAAAGTCCACAGGTGCGATGGGTTTGTCGCACCTGCAAGGTCGCAGGGGCGGAGTATGGAATCGCAGGTGCGGAGGCAGGCTGGACTAGGGAAGTCCGCAGGTGCGATGGGGTTGGTCGCACCTGCGAGGTCGCAGGTGCGGAGGATGTGTCGCAGGTGCGGGGTCCAGTCTTAAGTGAAAACCGCAGGTGCGGTGGAAATGTCGCACCTGCGAAGCCACAGGTGCGATGGAGAGGTCGCAGGTGCGATGAGGCCTGGGCAGAAAGTATAAAAGCCCTCCTTCGCGAATTTTGGTCTTCTTCCACATTATTTAATACGGGTTTAAGGCTTTTTGAAGGGTTTTGAAGAGGGAATTCACTAGTTCTTCAAAGAGGTAAGATTCTTGGACTCTATACTCGTTAATATACGATTAAAGGTCGGATTTAGGGTGGAATTTTGGGGGAAAACAGTGGGAAAAAGGGTAGTTAGGGCTTGGGTTTAAGAGAGTGAAAAATGGGGATTTGAGGGACGATTTGGGCTCCGATTTCAGTGTTCTTGGTATGTATGGACTCAGGGAAAGACGAGGGTTCTTGGGGTTTAAATTTTATTGAGTTTCGAGATGTGGTCTTGAGGGCCGGTTTTTGACAAATTTCGAGATTTAGAGTACTTTTGGTAAATTTCGATTTGGATTCATTCCTTCGCACATTGTAATGATGTACATTTGATTGTTGATAGATTTGGAGCGCTCGGAGGCCAAAATTCGAGGCATGGGCACTGTGGAGTAGTCTTTTAGCCGGTTTTGAGGTAAGTAACGTCTTCAACCTTGGAACTGAGGGTTCGAAACCCCAAATTATCTGATAATTGATGTAAACTAAGGACGCACTTGCCAAGTGATGGGCATGTGGGCGTACACCGATTGTTATGGCCTGGCTCCTCCCATGACATTGTCTAATGGTTGTTTCACACTTATACTTGTATTGCGAAGGTGGATATTTCCTTGAACATATTAGAAATCATGATAAGTGTAATGGCCAAGACTTCGTGCCAATGTGTTTAGACTGAATCGATCAATTATTGTTGTCTCTATCTATAGTTATTTACATCATGCACTCAGTCCTGTTGTAGCATATCTCTTAATGCCTTAGTCTCAGAAGTTTGTTAGTTATTTTGCATTATCAATGTTTGAGCTGTTTTCACATATCGAGAGCATTGTGAGTGAGACTGGAAAGTGTTGACTGAGTAAGGCCTAGAGCCGGATTTTGAGATAAATCATTCCTTCGCTGGTTTGATATGGCGCTTGGGCTATGTTCTTGGCAGCCCCTCCAGAGTCTTTACACCCCCAGCGACCGCACAGATATTGAGGGATGGATCTTCCCTGGGCATGGATCTTGCCCTAAGCTATATGGTATATTGAGGGATGGATCTTCCCTGGATACGGATCTTGTTCGAGTGTTATATTCCGGAGATGGATCTTCTCCGTGGGGCTGGACTGGCCTTCTTCTTCTCCGGTACTGAGTGACTACGTCACTTTGTTATGTATATTCCAGCATGGACTTTCCCTGGGCCTGATTGTCAATTCCAGTACCGAGGGGACTATCTGATGAGAGTTTACCTACCATGTTCGTGACATTTTTACTCTATATGACCTTATGCGAGGTTACAGTTATATTGGTGCATCATGCTTATTTTTAATATTTTATTGCCATGTTCAAGTTATTTACTGTTTTGCATGATTACGGAGGTTTGGTCCGTCACTACCTCTCAGCCCATAGGTTGTTTTTGTTACTTATTGAGTTGGGGTACTCACATTATACCCTGCACCTTGTGTGCAGTTCCAGGTACATTGAGATCCAGCTCTGGTCAGTGAGTCACAGCAAATTCATCGGAGTTGACGAGGTAGTATCTGCCGACCGTGATCTCGTCATCTCTTTCTCTTCTACCTGTCGTATCTACTTTCAGACTATGTTGGTCAATTCTTTTGGGTATTGTTTATGAATTAGTAGCTCATGACTGCGTGACACCAGATCCGGGATTTGTAGGATTTGAGTTTTGTTTTCCACAAATTATTTCAAATTTCTGATTTACTATTATTATTGACTTCTAATTTATTAAAAAAGATCATTTTCTCCAATAATCGAACCTAGAATTGTTATAGTTAGGTGTCTGGCCTGGTTCCACGATAGGAGCCATCACGACTCTGAAATTGGGTCGTGACAAGTTGGTATCAGAGCCCTAGGTTGAATAGGTCTCACCAGTCATGAGCAGGTTTAGTAGAGTCTTGCGGATCGGTACGGAGACGTCTGTACTTATCTTCGAGAGGCTACAGAACCCTTAGGAAAATTTCACATCTTCGAATTTTGTCGTGCGACTCTGTTGAACTCGGGAACTAAACTTTTATTGTTTTCATTCTCTCACAGATGGTGAGGACTCGTGCTACCGGTAGTGGTGATCAGACACCAGCAGGACCAGCTAGAGGCCGAGGCCATGGCCGGGGCCGTGGCAGAGGGAGGGGTGCAGCCTGCACAGCAGCCGGGGCAGCACCTGTGGACCCTCCTATTGCTCAGGATCAGGTCCCCGTAGTCGAGATTCCAGCGGGGCAGGCTCAGGCACCAGCAGTGCCCATAGTGATTCCGGGTCTTCATGAGACCCTAGCTCAGATTTTGATGGTGTGCACCAGTTTGGCACAGGCCGTTGCGATGTCCACTACTGCTACTACTTCTCAGGACGGGGGAGGCATTCATACTCCAGCTGCCCGGACACCTGAGCAGGTCACCCAGGGACTTCAGACACCTGGGGCAGTTCCAGTGCAGCCTATTGCTCCGGTACAGGATTATGTGGTCCCAGCTTTAGCTGATGATGAGCAGCGTAGGTTGGAGAGGTTCAGTAGACTCCAGCCTCCGACTTTTAGTGGTAGAGAGGGCGAGGATGCCCAATCCTTCTTGGAAAAGTGCCAGAGGATACTACGCACAGCAGGGATACTAGAGGCCAGCGGAGTTCCATTTACTACTTTCCAGTTCTCAGGAGCTGCACTTGCTTGGTGGGAGGCCTATGAGAAGCGTAGACCCGCTGATGAAGCACCCCTTACATGGAACCAGTTCTCCATTCTCTTTTTGGATAAATATATACCACAGTCTCGCAGGGAGGAGCTACGCAGGGAGTTCGAGCAGTTGCGTCAGGGAGACATAACAATGACGCAGTATGAGATGAGGTTCTCCCAATTAGCCCGTCATGCCATCTGGCTAGTTCCTACGGACAGAGAGAGGATTAGGAGATTTGCTGATGGTCTTACTTATCAGTTACGGATCTTCCTGACCAGGGAGAGGGTATCCGGGGTTTTTTTCAATGAGGTAGTTGACATAGCCAGGGAGATTGAGTCAGTGCGCCGCCAGGAGCGTGTCGAAAGGGAGGTCAAGAGGCCTCGAGGATCTGGTAGTTATGGTGGTGGTCACTGGGGAAGTCAGTCTCAGTATAGCAGAGGTCGTCCATTCAGACCTCCTCAGCCAGCTCGTCCAGTTTACACCGGTACTTCATCAGGATACAGTCCCCGTAGTTCTCACCCGGACCGTTCATCATTTAGTGCACTTCCAGCTCAGAGCTCATCCCGACCACAATCAGTTCAGGGTTCTTCAGCACATGGCTCTTCTAGCACCTACTATGGTTCCAGGGGTTCCCTTCAGTCCCCACCGTCTTTTGTTGAGAGGGGTTGTTTCAAGTGTGGGGATCCAGGGCACATCAAGAGGTATTGTCCCCACCTTTATGGTAGTTCTTATCAGCAGAGGAGCCAGCCTCCAGCTTCAGCACCAGTTTCTACCCCACCCGCCCAGGCAGCCAGGGGTGGAATTCAGTCAGTCCAAGGCCGCCCTAGAGGGGGAGGTCGATAAGGTGGAGGACATGCCCGTTTCTATGCACTTCCGGCCAGACCAGAGGCCATTGCTTCAGATGCAGTGATTACAGGTATTATTTCTGTATGTCACCGAGATGTTTCGGTATTGTTTGATCCTGGTTCTACGTATTCGTATATTTCATCATATTTTGCGCATTCCTTGTATATGCCCCGTGAGTCCTTGATTTCACCTGTTCATGTGTCGACTCCGGTGGGGGATATTGTTGTGGTGGACCGGGTGTACCGATATTGTGTTATATCGATTGGTGGTTTGGAGAACCGGGCAGAATTGTTATTGCTTAGTATGGTTGATTTTGATGTGATATTGGGCATGGATTGGCTATCTCCGTGCCATGCTGTTCTTGACTGTCACGTCAAGACCGTGACCTTAGATATGCCGGGATTTTCGAGGATTGAGTGGACAGGTTCGGTGGAGTATGTGTCTAGTAGGGTGAATTCCTACCTGAAGGCTCAGTGTATGATTGGGAAGGGGTGTGAGTCTTATCTGGCCTTTGTGAGGGATGTCAGTAGTGAGACTCCTTCTATTGATTCTGTTTCGGTGGTTCGTGAGTTCCCTGATGTTTTTCCTGCAGACCTGCCAGGCATGCCACCTGACAGGGACATTGATTTTCGTATTGACTTGTTACCAGACACCCAGCCTATCTCCATTCCACCTTACCGCATAGCCCCAACAGAGTTAAAGGAATTAAAGGAGCAAGCTTCAGGAACTTCTTGATAAGGGGTTCATTCGGCCTAATGTTTCGCCTTGGGGGGCACCAGCGTTGTTCGTGAAGAAGAAGGATGGTTGTATGCGCATGTGCATTGACTATAGGCAGCTGAATAAGGTTACGATAAAGAACCCGTATCCTATGCCTCGCATTGATGACTTATTTGATCAGCTTCAGGGAGACAAGGTGTTCTCCAAGATTGATTTGAGGTCTGGGTACCACCAGTTGAAGATTCGAGATTCTGACATTCTGAAGATTGCTTTCAGGACCAGATACGGTCACTATGAGTTTTTGGTTATGTCTTTTGGACTGACCAATGTACCAGCCGCGTTCATGCACTTGATGAACAGCGTGTTTTAGCCTTACCTTGATTCATTCGATATTGTGTTCATTCACGACATCTTAGTGTATTCTCGTAGCCAGGAGGAGCACGCTCAGCATTTACAGGTTGTGTTGCAGAGGTTGAGAGAGGAGAGGCTTTATGCAAAGTTCTCCAAATGTGAGTTCTGGCTTAGTTCGGTAGCCTTCTTGGGTCACGTGGTGTCTAGTGAGGGTATTCCGGTGGACCCGAAGAAGATAGAGGCGGTAAAGAGTTGGCCCAGACCGTCCTCAGCTACATAGATTAGGAGTTTCCTTTGTCTGGCGGGTTACTACCTTCGCTTCGTGGAATGATTTTCTTCTATTGCTTCACCTTTGACAAAATTGACACAGAAGGGTGTTCTATTCAGATGGTCCGACGAATGTAAGGAGAGCTTTCAGAAGCTCAAGTCAGCATTGACCACAGCTCCGGTATTAGTGTTGCCTACTGGTTCGGGTTCTTATACGGTTTATTGTGATGCTTCTAGAGTCAGCTTGGGAGCGGTGTTGATGCAGGACGGTAGGGTGATTGCCTACGCGTCGAGACAATTGAAGGTGCATGAGAAGAATTATCCAGTGCACGATCTTGAGCTAGCTGCTATTGTTCACTCCTTAAAGATCTGGCATCATTATTTGTACGGGGTTCAGTGTGAGATTTATACCGACCATCGCAGTTTGCAGTATCTGCTGAGGCAGAAGGACCTGAATTTGCGCTAGAGGAGGTGGTTGGAGCTTCTTAAGGATTATGACCTCACCATTCTGTACCACCCGGGGAAGGCCAATGTAGTGGCCGATGCTCTGAGTCGCCGAGAAGGGATTTTGGGGAGTTTAGCGTATCTTGCAGCAGCATAGCAACCCTTGGCACGAGATGTTCAAGCCTTAGCAGGGCAGTTGGTAAGATTGGATTTGTCCGAGCCTCCACGGGTGTTAGCCAGCATGGCTTCTCGGTTTTCTTTATATGATCAGATTAGAGCACGTCAGTATGATGACCGTCATTTGTTAGTTCTTCAGAACAAGGTCCGTCGAGGTGATGCCAAAGATGTGACTATTGATGATGACGGGGTTATGAGGATGCAGGGTCGTATTTGTGTACCTGATGTAGAGGGTCTTCGAGAGTTGATATTGGCAGAGGCCCATAGCTCACGGTATTCCATCCATTCGGGTGCCGCGAAGATGTACCAGGACCTGAGACAGCAGTATTGGTGGAGGCGGATGAATAGAGATATTGTGGAGTATGTAGCATGATGTGTCAACTGTCAGCAGGTCAAGTATGAGCACCAGAGGCCAGGTGGGTTGCTTCAGGAGTTAGTCATTCTAGAGTGGAAGTGGGAGCGGATCACCATGGATTTTGTAGTTGGGCTCCCGCGGGCTTCGAAGGGATTGGATGCTATTTGGGTCATTGTGGATCAACTGACCAAGTCGGCGCATTTCATTCCTGTCTGTACTACTTATACTTCAGAGCGGTTAGGTGGTATTTACATTAAGGAGATTGTCCGATTGCATGAAGTTCCGGTTTCTATCATTTCCGACAGAGGTACTCAGTTCACATCTCAGTTTTGGAGAGCCGTACAGAAAGGTATGGGTACTGATGTAGAGTTGAGCATTGCATTTCACCCTCAGACCAAGGGGCAGTCGGAACGGACTATTCAGATATTGGAAGATATGTTACGGGCTTGTGTGATTGATTTTGGTGGTTCATGGGATCAGTTTGTGCCATTGGCAGAGTTTGCATATAATAACAGCTACCAGTCCAGTATTCAGATGGCGCCGTATGAGGCTTTGTATGGTAGGAGGTGCAGATCTCCGGTCGGTTGGTTTGAGCCCGGTAAGGCTAGGTTTTTAGGCCTAGATTTGGTTCAGGATGCATTGGTGAGGGTGAAGTTGATTCAGGAGCGACTTCGCACGGCTCAGTCTTGGCAGAAGAGCTATGCAGACCGGAAGGTTCGAGACATGTCCTTCATGGAGGGTGATAAGGTATTGTTGAAGGTGTCACCCATGAAGGGTGTTATGAGGTTCGGAAGGAGAGGAAAGCCGAGTCCGCGATTTATCGATCCTTTTGACGTACTTCAGAAGGTTAGAGAGGTGGCTTATAGACTTGCCTTGCCACCCAGCTTGTCGAGTGTTCATCCGGTGTTTCATGTGTCGATGCTCAGGAAATATGTTGGTGATCCGTCTCATGTGTTAGACTTCGGCACAGTTCAGCTTGAGGGTGATATGTCATACGAGGTTGAGCCAGTAGTTATTTTAGCTCGTGAGGTCAGAAAGTTGAGGTCCAAGGATTTAGCATCAGTAAAGGTGCAGTGGAGAGGTCAGCTAGTGGAGGGAGCTACTTGGGAGACCGAGCAGGAAATGCAGAGCAAGTATCCTCATTTGTTTGAGACTCCAGGTACGTCTCTAGACTCGTTCGAGGACGAACGTTTGTTTAAGAGGGGGAGAATGTAACGACCCGGTCTGTCGTTACGTGAAACCTAGATTTTAATTGTTGTTATTGACTTATTATAGATTGGTTATTCTATTATTAATGTGTTAGAGTTGATAGGCTTGAAATCGGAATGGTTAAATGAGAATTCAGACACTTAGTCCTTAAGAATAGCCTTAAAATGGGAAAAGTCAACTGAGAGTTGACTAATTGGTAAACAACCTCGGAATGCGGATTTTATGGCTCGGATAGCTTCGTTAGGTGATTTGGGACTGAGGAGTGTGTTCAGAATAATTTTGTGATGTCCGGTGTAGAATTAGGCTTGAATTGGCGGATGTTAGTTTTGGCGGTTTCCGGTCGGCGGTGGAAAATAGGCTATCGGGATTGAAATGGAATTTCGACAGTTGGAACAGGTCCGTTATGTCATATTGGATGTGTCTGCGAATTTTCAGATTTATCTGAGTTGGTTTGGGTAGTTTCGGCATCGTTGGCGAAATTTAGGAATTTCAATGTTCATAGGCTTGAATTCGATGGGTTTTTAGAGTTTTGATGTTGTTTTGATGTTTTAAAGGCTCGACTAAGTTTGAATAACCATGTAGGGAATGTTGGTATGTTTGTTTGGGGTCCCGAGGGGCTCGGGATTAATCTCGGGTGTTGAACGGAGAGTCGAGCTTAAGAAATTTGCAGCTGAAGTTGCTGCTACTGATGTTTCCGCACCTACGGAAATTGGGTCGCAGGTGCGGACCTGCAGGGGCATATTAGGGCTCGCAGGTGCGGAGAGTTGACTGGGCAGTTGGAAAGTCCACAGGTGCGATGGTTTTGTCGCACCTGCGAGGTCGCAGGGGCGGAGTATGGAATCGGAGGTGCGGAGGCAGGCTGGACTAAGGAAGTCCGCAGGTGCGATGGGGTTGGTCGCACCTGCGAGGTCGCAGGTGCGGGGTCTGGAGTCTTAAGTGAAAACCGCAGGTGCGGTGGAAATGTCGCACCTGCGAAGCCGCAGGTGCGATGGAGAGGTCGCAGGTGCGATGAGGCCTGGGCAGAAAGTATAAAAGCCCTCCTTCGCGAATTTTGGTCTTCTTCCACATTATTTCATACGGGTTTGAGGCTTTTTAAAGGGTTTTGAAGAGGGAATTCACTAGTTCTTCAAAGAGGTAAGATTCTTGGACTCTAGACTCGTTAATATACAATTAAAGGTCGGATTTGTGGGGAAAACAGTGGGAAAAGAGGTAGTTAGGGCTTGGGTTTAAGAGAGTGAAAAATGGGGATTTGAGGGACTATTTGGGCTCCGATTTCAGTGTTCTTGGTATGTATGGACTCGGGGAAAGACGAGGGTTCTTGGGGTGTAAATTTTATTGAGTTCCGAGACGTGGGACCGTGGGCCGGGTTTTGACAAATTTCGAGATTTAGAGTACTTTTGGTAAATTTAGATTGGGATTCATTCCTTAGCACATTGTAATGATGTACATTTGATTGTTGATAGATTTGGAGCGCTCGGAGGCCAAAATTTGAGGCAAAGGCACTGTGGAATAGTCTTTTAGCCAGTTTTGAGGTAAGTAACGTCTTCAACCTTGGATTTGAGGGTTCGAAACCCCAAATTATCTGATAATTGATGTAAACTAAGGACGCACTTGCCAAGTGACGGGCATGTGGGCGTACACCGTTTGTTGCGGCCTGGCTCATCCCATGGCATTGTCTAATGGTTGTTTCACACTAATACTTGTACTGCGAAGGTGGATATTTCCTTGAACATATTAGAAATCATGATAAGTGTAATGGCCAACGCTTCGTGCCAATGTGTTTAGACTAAAACGATCAATTATTGTTGTCTCTATCTGTAGTTATTTACATCATGCACTCAGTCCTATTGTAGCATATCTCTTAATGCCTCAGTCTCAAAAGTTTGTTACTTATTTTGCATTATCCTTGTTTGAGCTGTTTTCACATATCGAGAGCATTGTGAGTGAGACTGGAAAGTGTTGACTGAGTAACGCCTAGAGCCGGATTTTGAGATAAATCATTCCTTCGCTGGTTTGATATGGCGCTTGGGATATGTTCTTGGCATCCCCTTCCGAGTCTTTACACCCCCAGTGAGCGCACAGATATTGAGGGATGGATCTTCCCTGGGCATGGATCTTGCCCGAAGTTATATGGTATATTGAGGGATGGATCTTCCCTGGATACGAATCTTGTTCGAGTGTTATGTTCCGGAGATGGATCTTCTCCGTGGGGCTGGACTGGCCTTCTTCTTCTCCGGTACTGAGTGACTACGTCACTGTGTTATGTATATTCCGGGATGGACTTTCCCTGGGCCTGATGGTCTATTCCAGTACCGAGGGGACTATCTGATGAGAGTTTACCTACCATGTTCGTGACATTTTTACTCTATATGAACTTATGCGAGGTTACAGTTATAGTTGGTGCATCATGCTTATTTTTAATATTTTATTGCCATGTTCAAGTTATTTGCTGTTTCACATGATTACAGAGGTTTGGTCTGTCACTACCTCTTGCGTTACTTATTGAGTTGGTGTACTCACGTTATACCCTGCACCTTGTGTGCAGATCCAGGTACATTGAGATCCAGCTCTGGTCAGTGAGTCACAGCAAATTCATCGGAGTTGACGAGGTAGCAGCTGGCGACCGTGATCTCGTCATCTCTTTCTCTTCTACCTGTCCTATCTACTTTCAGACTATGTTGGTCAATTCTTTTAGGTCTTGTTTATGAATTAGTAGCTCATGACTGCGTGACATCGGATCCGGGATTTGTAGGATTTGAGTTTTGTTTTCCACAAATTGTTTCAAATTTCTGATTTACTATTATTATTGACTTCGAATTTATTAAAAAGGAGCATTTTCTCCAATAATCGAACCTAGAATTGTCATAGTTAGGTGGCTGGCATGGTTCCACGACAGGCGCCATCACGACTCCGAAATTGGGTCGTGACAATAGTACAAGTGCACAACATGTAATAGAGGCTTGGGGTTCAACATGTTCTAATTAAGGAAAATGCTTGAGAATAGGCTAACAACATAATTGACCATAGAATAAGGTCAGAAAATATCTCAAAAGGTCAAAATCAGTAGAGAATATCACACGAGATCAGTGAAGGATCAATCACAAGGATTCAAGGATTCAAAAATAGAAAATAATACTAATTTAGCAAAAATTTATGCGAACAAGCGGAACAAACACATAATAGGCAATATCAGAAACCCTAATAAGCCAAAATAGGGTAAAATCACACAAAATTAGTGATTCACATAGAGCATAGTACGAATTTAACAGAATAAATAGGATATAGGCGGAATAATCAAAAACCAGAAACACTAATGAACAAAAAATAGGGTAAAATCACATAAACTCCTAAAGATCATGAGAAACAAACACATATACATATTAGGCGAGTATATTATCAAAGACAGACTCGGAATCAAGGATTGGACCCAAGAAACTTATGGATTTTAACATAACAACTCAGATAAAAAGAGAATACCTAAGTAAACGTTTAAACATAATGAAAATCATAGAAAATATGCTAAAATAAGAAGGAAAAGCCATTTTTGAAAAGCGGTCAAGAACCCTAGTTTGAAGATGAAGAGTCATTTTAGAATAAATAGGAGAAAACTTTATAAAAAACAGTAAAGATAACTCGAATAGACTTAGATCTTGCTATAGATCTAAAAAAAAGAAGAGTTAAAATCAAGGTTTCAGAGAGAGAACCCAAAGAGAGAGAGAGAGAGGGAGAGAGAGAGAAAGAGAGGGAATTGACTTAGAAATCACATATTCTAGTCGGAGGTGGAAGGATCTTACTCGGACGGCCAAGAATGTCCTGAGACAGTCATGAAAATCCACAGGGTGAGTTGAACCACCTCTGGTTCCATTGAGGTCTCTAGGGTAGCAGTAGTTCCGGCGTGTGAGGGAGTTGTGGAAGCTCGAGGTGGTGGTGGAACCACCATAGTTACCGGCGAGTTTATAACCGGTGAGAGAGCTTAGCAGAGAGAGTTTGATAAATGTAACGGCGGAATGAAAGAGATAAAATGAGAGGGGAATGGGGGTAGTCTCTAGGGTTAAATTAGGTAAGGAGGGATCTGAACCGTTGATCAAAATTAATCAACGGTCCCGATTAAACAAAACATTTGGGCCGAGTAATTAATGGATGGGGCATAGGGATATTTGGGATATTTAATTGGGTTGGGGTCTGATTCAATTAGGCTATAATTGAAGTAAAAGTGACCATTTGTTAAAAACCCAATGTAAATTAATTAAACAATTTACAAAAATAGCTTTTAATTATAAAAAATGGATTTAATGCGTAGAAAAATAATTTACAAAGATTACTTAGTATTTTAAAATACCAATGACTAATTTCCTTTAAAAAATAGTAGAAAATCATATGTTTGGGCTATAATTGAAATAACGTTGCAATTATAGCCAAAATGTGCCAATTTGGCTAATTACGAAATAATTTGATCTTAATAAGACCAAAAATAATAAATAAAATAAAGAAATGCTTTTGAAATTATTTGTAATGCAATTTTGTGATTATTTATTGGAAATAAAATGTTGAATAAATTAATAAAATTATAGAAAAATAATGGAAAAATAGTAATTTCTATTAATGCATGATTTTGAAGATATATATGCAATTTAAAATATTTTTTTAGAAAAATTGGGTATCAACGGTGTGTTGAGAAGGCGCAATGTGTATTATTTTGTGAATGCTTGATTAGTACTACAAAAATTGCATGGTTGGTAACAATTGATGTTCATGTTTTGCTACTTGAGCCGGAAGATTTAAGGGATTATTTCCAATGAAATGATTGTATATGTGTTACGTGTCCTTCATTTAAAGGGGAGAGTTAGAGATCAGGTATGATAATTCTTATATTCATGTAGTTTAGAGACTGAATGTTCTTAGAAGCAAACTATTCCTTTGCTTGCGGGCTGTGAAAGTGTGTTAACAGTTAGATAGCTAATTGTATGTGTCATGGATAGGGTTATTACGGATCTTTGGAAGGTTTTTTTTACCTATTTCAGAATGGTTTGAATAGGATGAAGGACCTATTGGTAGACCTAATGAGAATATGTATTATTCATTGAATTGGATTTGCCTACTCATTGCAACAATTACTATGTATGATTCATCAGGTATGATTGATCTTATTCATGCCCTGATATCTCGTGTTCTAATGATATGATGGATTGTGAGACGACTTGATTATTCACTTGCATATTGTGGTTCAATTTAGGACTTATTGCGATATGTGAGCGAGATGTCTCTTGAGATGTTGATTTTCTTGTTGTACCTTAGGCATGCTTACGGTTTTCATAGTGTATTATGTGATCCATATCCCTACGGTTATGCATATGCACTTTACATTATTGTTATTGATACACATGTTATTGGTGAGTATAAGGATTATGACTCTATGGGTATTTCCATAAGGATGTTATGTTGGATTGAGTTGCACGCCGCAGCGATATGATGTTATATCGGGTTGCATGCTGCAATATTGTTATGTTTGGATAGAGTTCTTATGCTTATTTTATGTGTTTTGTTTTTTCCTTTTTGGGATAGTTTATTAACATTTTGTTTTTTTGGTTGTATATGTTCGACTTTTTGACAGTTCTCTTATTTAGGTCTCCTTCCATTATTGGTCATATTTCAGTTGTTGCTTGTCTGATGCACGAAATGTGTCGTATGAAGTTCTAGTGGCGTTTGATGTGGAATGTTTTTTAAGTAGCTTGTACCGGGTAAGACCGGGTTATTGGACTTGAGATTAGTGCAACATGATTTTGATAATGTATGTTTTTAAGAAGAATGCCATTCGTTGACTCAGATTTGACAGCGTTCTTGTCAAGCGAGAGGACTCCGTGACTAGTTGAGCTTATAGGCGGTTATGAGTTTCTGCACATTTCTTTTATCGTTACGGTGATGGAAATGTTTTTGGTAATGTTTTATTTGGGAAGAGGTACGTTACCAATACTAGGTCTAGTAAAGAGCAGTTATTACAGGTAGAAAATATGGCTATAGGCATATGAGCTATAGGGTGCTTCATGTACCTACATCTTGGAAGCACATTTATGACTTGATGCAACTTGTGGAGATTGATATAGTGTATATATACAAGAATCAGATCATAGAGGAAGTTCCGGATGTTGAAAATTGGTAAGGCTTATAGTTTAAGGTTGAAGAAAGAATCTTTAGTCATGAATGTGTTAATGGACTTAATTGATTGGGTGGCATGGGATCACTTATGGGTGTGGGTATGATTAGCCCGTACAATTATTTGACGGCTTTGGAAGGACTCTTTCCACGTTCGAGGATGAACGTATGTTTAAGTGGGGGAGAATTTAATGACCTGGCAGGCCATTTTGAGCTTTAACATTTCCGTTCAGTGGTTTAAGATCTTGAGTAACTTCATGTGATGTATTCCGATTTGAATGTATGGTTAGTTTTTATTTTCGAGAGGTTTAGGATTGGTTTGGTCGAGAACGTTTTACCATGTAAGCTTTAAGTTGGAAAAGTTGACCAAGGTTTGACTTTTGAGTAAATAAGCTCAAAATTGAGATTTGATTGTTTCAACAGGTTTGAATGGTGATTCATGGACTTGTGTGTGTGTTCTGATTTAGATTTGGAGGTTCTTAGAAGGTGTTGGTTTTTTTGTCAAAAGTTGGACATGTGAATTTTATAGTTCTTATGTTTTATCAAGAGTTGACTTTGATATTATCGGGTTCTAATTGGTGTCCCGGGACTTTGGATAGGTTCATTATTTATTGGAACTTATGTGAAAACCTTGGTTGTGATCCAGATTGTCTAAGGGTGACTTAGATGCGCTTGACAAATTTGGAATGCTTGAAGGTGGATATAGATCTTTGACCCTCAATTTTTGTGTTATTTGTGGTGTTTCGATCCCTTGGATAAGTTTGAGTTAGTTACATGGACTTGTTGGTATCATTTGACCGGGTTCTGGGTAGCTTGGGTATGAATTATGGTGGTTTCATATCATTTTCCTAAGTATTGCAGCTACTGATTAGTTGCTGCAGGGTTGTGCTTCGCGATCACATAGCTAAGAGTCGCGATTGCGGAGAAGGAGGTCTGGCAGCGATGTTTTATTCATTGCATTTGTGGATGTGGATAAAAAATTGTGTAGTGTTGTGGGAAGGTGGCCAGCATGCTAGCATGAAGAGGTACGTGTTTGCATAGAGGAAGAGGCAAGCAGGATATTGGTTTTTGCGTTTGCGAAGAAAGGCTCACGTTCGCGTAGGTTTATGGTGATGAGCACCGCGTTCATGATGCAACTTTCGTGTTCACGTGGAGGAGTTGAGCTTGGGAGTTGGTTTGGCCTTCCCGACTATGATGGGCATGTTGCGATCACAATATGTACTCCTTTGTTTATTAAATAAGTTGTTATTTTTGGGGTTTTTCCCATCAATTCCATTTGTGATTATATTTCAGGAATCAACATGGATTTTTAACCCCTAAAATATGAATATAAAGTGTAAAAATTGGGGGTTTTTGTATGAACTATTTATTAAGAAAATATACCAATGCCTAGTGGCTAATATATAAATATAATCCCAAAATTGCGTACAAAGCTTACAAGATGTCCAAATCAATATAAAAGATTAAAACTACTACTAGCTACTACGGAGAAGAAGAAATATAAGTCTAATGAGCTAGCTATTACATAGTAGTATGATGTATACTTCCAACTCCAGGTAGTGTAAGTGAATCCAAAAGCCAAGGGAAAATACCAACTAGCACCTCTAATGCTCTCACCAGGCGCCAAGGTATGCATTTCATTGAATAAAATTCTCACGGACAAAGCTAATGTGCATTCCAACCAAATACACCACTGTATTAAAGCCATACAAAGTTTTCAAATAAATGTGTTGATCCAAAATGAACACTTCCAACTTGATCTGTTACTGAATGCCTCTTTAATATAAGTCATAACACTTGTTAGACAGTGGCTCAAAGTTGTGCATATAAATGAAGAAAAGACCAACTGTCTGCTTAGCAACATTGGATTACATACTGCCTTCTCATCTCCAGACTGAGCATGAAAAACACACTAATACCACTAGAAAATGACATGGAAGTATATATCGTGTAAGAGTTGTTACAAGTAGTAGTTTTTCATCTACACACACATAAAATATATGAACAATCAATCATTCAGCAGTACCTTAAAAAACTAACCAGTACCATATCCTAGTACAAAAGAGTATGTCACCTTGTAAGCTTGTATCTGAACCAATGACTTGTCTACTTCCCCTAATTATGCTATACAGTGTGACACTACCTCCAGGTTGAGCATGTTTCCATGCTAATACCACTGGATAATAGCTACACAATATACATCTTTAATAAGAGGACTGGGCAGTGATAATAGCACACACTGAACTCAATAGTTGATCCCTTAATTTGGTGCTTTTCTTTTAGCCACCCTAATCCTAAAGTAAGGGATTCGAGATTTATCCATGTTTACCAATGTCTTTCCAGCAAAAGGTAGTTCGTGATATGAGTTAAAAGTGACAGTACCTGTAAAAGATAAAACTAGGTTAGCTAAAAAAAGTCAGCAACATCATTCCCCTCTTTTAGCGCATGCTGAAAGAGCATATTAAAATTTCTCTTGATCTCCTTAATCTTCTTCACTTCTTCCCGTATACACCAAGGATATTCCCATTACCCTCAATTATGCTTTTCACCACCAATGAATCAATCTCTAGAATAAGAGGGTGCGGCTGTTATTCAACATAATACATCAAGCCTGCTACTATTGCCTTGGCTTCTGCCACAATATTAGTATTTTTCCCGGTCTCCACTGCCTTGGAAAATCTCAAGTCACCCTCACAATCTCGTACAAAAAAATTATAAGATCTAGGACCAGGGTTACCTCTTGATGCACCATCAATATTACACTTTAACAAACCCTCATAAGAAAGCTACCATGTTACTATTTTGGTTACCACAAATCGTTTGTATCCTTAAAAAAACTTGATCATGTCTAGCCATATTAATGGAATGCTTGAGAGCCATGGATAGCTCAATATAGCTAGGTAATGCAATGTATTATTCACCTCATGAATCACCCTGTTGCAAGAGACTGCGCCCATATGCTTCGTAGTGTTTCTCCTCTTCCAAAGATCCCATGTGATCACAGCTGAAGTTGCTTGAAATAGTGGCATGTGTTTAGGACAACACTTTGAATTCCACCATGCTCTTATCACTTGATGAATATGCACCATGTTGACTGAAATACATGCTTCTTGAAGAAACCTTCCACACCCTTGTTGCAGTATCACTTGTGAGGAACAAGTGTTGGAAGGTGTCATCATGAGGTGGCTGTAACGACCCGGCCGGTTATTTCGTAGAATTTGCACTGTTATTTTTGTTTCTACTTGGTCATGCATTGTTTAGACTGTTTAGTGTGTGTTGGGGTCAGTTGGTTCGGGTTTGGAATGGTTGTAGTGAGAATGGAAACACTTTGTCTTTTAAAGTAGCCTTATAATTGGATAAGTCAACTAGGAGTTGACTTATTGGCAAACGAACTTGGAATGCAGATTTTATGACTCGGGTAGCTTCGTTAGGTGATTTGGGAGCCAGGAGTGTATTCAGAATGTAATTTTGATGTCCGGTGTAGAATTAGGCTTGAATTGGCGAAAGTTAGTTTTTGGCAATTTCTGATCGGTAGTGGAAAATAGGCTATCGACGCCGAAATGGAATTCTGATAGTTAGAAGAAGTGCGTAATGCATTTTGGATCTGTGTTCAAATGTTCAGGTCAATCGGATGTATTTTAGATGGTTTCGGCATCGATGGTGGAATTTAGAAACTTCAAAGTTCATAGGCTTGAATTTGATGTGGTTTCGATGTTTTTTGGTTTTTTTTGGTGTTTCGAAGGCTCGATTAAGTTTGAATGATGTTTTATGATGTGTTGGTAGGTTTGGTTGAGGTCCCGGGGGCCTCTGGTGTGTTTCGGATGCTCAAACAGGCATTTTTTGTCTTAAGGAGTCTGTTGTTTTTCTGGTGTTTTAGCAGCAGATTTTTCTTAATTGCCATCGCGTGGTAATTTCTGCGATCGCGTAGAGTAAAGATTGAGACTGGAAGATTTATTCTATGCGATCGCGTAATAAGGTTTGCGATCGCATAGGTTGGGCAGTTTGGAACAGTGTGGTCGCGAGGGTCCTAGTGCGATCGCGTAGAGTTAATGCGGCGCATGAGGGGGTGACCGATTGTTCTTCGCGATTGTGTGAGTTTGTGTCAGGATGAATCGCGATCGCGTTGTGATTGTTGCAATTGTGTAGTGTTATTTGGTGGGGCATCATTTTGTTCTTCGCGATCGTAGTGAGTAAAGCCTGGGCAGTGTTTAAATAGCCAATTCGCGACCCTTCTTCATTTTTCCACTATTTTTTAACGGGATTGAAGCTTTTGAGAGACATTTTTGAGGAAACCAAAGAAGAATCACTTGAAGGAGTATTCTTGACTTCATAACTCGTTTATATGTGATTAAAGGTCTAATTAGTGGTGAAATATTGGGGGAAAATCAGTACAAAATGGGTAATTAGGGCTTGAGATTAAGAGACCTTAAAATTGGTATTTGAGGGGCCATTTGGACTCCGATTTCAGTGTTCTTGGTATGTATATACTCGTGGGAGGATGAGGATCCTTTTGGTGTCAATTTTCTCGAGTTCCGAGATGTGGGCCTGGGGGTCGGGTTTGGCCAATTTCAGGAATTGTGCCTAATTTTGATATTTTTCGATTGGGTTTCATCTCCCTAGCATATTTTGATGTGACACATCTGGTTTTGACTCGGAGTATTTGGGAGCCGATTCGAGGGGCAAGAGTATTGTGCAGAGTAGCTTTTTAGACTGTTTTAAGGTAAGTAACGATTGTAACTCTAAAACTGAGGGTATGAAACCCCGGTGTTTTACATTGTTTTGGTAAATGGGGTGACGCACATGCTAGGTGACGAGCGTGTGGGCGTGCACCTCTATTTATTGTGACTTGGTCGGTCCCGTAGCAAATATTAAGCCGCGTATTCGAATTGAAACCATACGATATTCTGTATTTTACAAATCTATACTTGTTCATGGGTTGTAAGCCATGTTTGGCGCCTTGTGCCAACCTGTTTAGACCTTTAGAGGTACTTTTATACTATTCTCACACTATCCTGATAGAACATTTGCGAACTTAGTCTTATTTTCTACTTATTGTTATTTTCACTGTTATTACACTATCTTGAAACTCTGAGAGGTATTTGGGGGCTGAGTCTCGTGAGTTGAGATAAGTGGCCCCAGTGGCTTGTGAGGATGACTGAGTGAGGCTGAGATCCGAGTATGTGAGGATAGTTATGGATCGGGTTGCACGCCGCAGCAATATATATTATATATTATATGGATCGGGTTGCACACCGCAGCAATAAACATTATATATATGGATCGGGTTGCACGCCGTAGCAACATAGTGCTTGAGGTGTAGGAGCCCCTCCGGAGTCTGCACCCCCAGTGTGCACAGTCGACTATTATATATGGATCGGGTTGCGCGCCGCAACAATATATGTATATGTATGTATTGGATTGGACTACACGCCACAGCAGTTGAGTGGATATTTGGTACTTGTTGAGTGAGAGTGCTTAGTGTGAGCATGTCATATTGATTGTGGAGACATGAGTGACTGAGATACCCTGTTATGAGAGATATTGTGCCTGAAAGGTGGACACCTTGTGAATTTTACTGTTTTTCTCCCTCATCTTTATACTGGGCTTTTCTAACAAAAGTTGAATTACTGTTTTTATAAAAGAAATATGATTTTATAAATGCCCGTCACTGCTCTCAAGTTTTTAGTTACTTTGGTTACTTACTGAGTTGGTGTACTCACGTTACTCCCTACACCTTTGTGTGCAGATCCAGGTACCGGACCACTTCGCTAGTCGACTTCACGTGTGCTTTGGAGATTGACCAGGGATCGAGGTAGCTGCCCAGCATTCACAGCTGACCTTCCTTCCCTTCCTACTCTAAACTTTGATGTTTTGGACCTGTATTAGTGGAAAAGATACATTTGTTTATACTTTGTATTTTCTACACTAGATGCTCATGACAATTGACTCCCGAGGTTTGGGGGCGGTTTAGATTTCTTGTCCTTATTATTATTACTACTAAAACTGTCTCAAAAGTGGATCTTTATCAGTTCATGAGTTTATATATAAAGCAGACAAAAGTTGATTTCACTGTGTAAAGGGCTAGCCTAGTTTCATGATAGGCGCCATCACGACCCTTATTGATTTGGGTCGTGACAAGTTGGTATTAGAGCACTAGGTTACATTGGACTCAACGGTCATGAGCAGGTTTAGTAGAGTCATGCGGATCGGTACAGAGACATCTCTACTTATCTTCGAGAGGTTACAAAACTCGTAGGAAATCTCTCATTTTCTTGAATTCTGTCGTTCCATTCCATTGATTCTGGAAATCTAAACTTTTGTTGTTTTATCCTCTCACAAATGGTGAGTACACGCACTACGGATCAAGGTGACCAGACACCAGCTAGACCAGCGAGAGGTCGAGGCCGTGATCGAGGCCATAGTAGAGGTAGGGGACCAGCAGGCGCAGCAGCAGGGGCAGTACCAGTTGATCCCCCTACTATTCAGGATCAGGTTCCCGTCGCGAGTATTCCAGCGGCAGCGAGACAGGCTCAGGCACTGGCAGTGTCCATCGTTATTCCGGGTCTTCAGGAGACCCTGGCTCAAATTTTGTCAGTGTGTACTAGCTTAGCTTAGGTAGTTGTTGTGTCCACTACTGCCGCTACATCTCAGGTCAGGGGAGGCACTTAGACTCCAGCTGCCCGGACACCTGAGCAGATTGTACAGGGCCTTCAGACACCGGGGGCACTCCTAGCCCAGCCGATTTCTCCAGTTCAGGGCTATGTGGTTCGAGCTCTTCTAGAGGATGAGCATCGCAGGCTCTAGAGGTTTAGTAGACTTCAGCCTCAGACATTCAGCGTCGCAAAAGGCGAGGATGCCATAGGCTTTCTGGATAAGTGTCAGAGGATATATCGTATTGCTGGGATTCTGGAGACTAGTGGGGTCTCATTTGCTACATTTTAGTTTTCTGGTGCTGCTTTCACTTGGTGGGAGTCTTTTGAGAGGTGTAGGCTTGTTGGTTCAGCACCCCTCACCTGGCAGTAGTTCTCCACTATCATTTTGGACAAGTACGTTCCCCAGTCTCACCGTGAGCAGCAGCGTAGGCAGTTTGAGCAGCTGCGTCTGGGAGAGTTATCAGTGACACAGTATGAGATGCAATTTTTTGAGTTGGCTCGTCATGCTGCTGAGTTAGTCCCTACTGTTAGGGAGAGGATTCGGAGGTTCGTAGATGGCCTCGCTTACCAGCTCCGTGTTTTGATGACTAGAGAGAGGGTGTTAGGTGCTACCTTCGACCAGGTTGTGGATATTGCTCGGGATATTGAGTCCATTCGCCGTCAGGAGCGAGAGGAGAGGGAGGCCAAGAGGCCTCGAGGATCTGGCGGTTTCAGTGGTACGCCTTCCAGTGGGCTATTTTAGCATAGTAGCAGCCGCCCATTTAGTCCTCCTCATTTAGTTCGCCCAGCTTATAGCGGTGCCTCATTGGGGTAGGGTCCCCGTAGCTCCCATCCGGGGCGTTCTTCATTTAGTGCCCTTCCAGCTCAAAGTTCCTCCAGAGCATCATCATTCCAGGGTTCTTCTATGCATGGTTCCTCAGGAGTTTATTCCAGTTCTAGGGGTTCCCTTCAGTCCCCGTCTCCTGCACCAGGGAGTTGTTATGAGTGTAGAGAGTTCGGGCATATGAGGAGGCAGTGCCCTCATTTTATTGTAGGTCCATCTCAGTCTAGGAGCCAGCCTTCGACTTCATCTAAAATTACTTCACCACCCACCCAGGCAGCTAGAAGTGGTAGTGAGTCAGCCAGGGGCCTCCCTAGAAGGGGAGGTCGAGCAAGTGGAGGCCAGGCCCGTGTCTATGCACTCCCAGCCAGGCCTGATGCTATGGCATTCGATGTAGTGATCACATGTATTATCTCAGTCTGTCAGCGAGATGCTTTAGCCCAATTTGACCCTGGTTCTACATATTCATATGTCTCGTCTTATTTTGCACATTTCCTGGATATGCCCCGTGAGTCTTTAGTGATGTCTGTTCATTTTTCGACTCCGCTGGTCGATACCATTTTTGTAGACCGTGTATATCGGTCGTGTGTGATATCTATTGGGGGTCTAGAGACCCGAGTAGACCTATTGTTACTCAGCATGGTTGAGTTTGATGTGATACTGGGCATGGATTTGCTATCTCCGTGTCACGCTATTCTTTATTGTCACGCTAAGACTGTGACCTTGGCTATGCCTGGAGTTCTAAGGGTTGAGTGGAGAGGTTCTTCTGAGTATGTGCCTAGCATCGTGATTTCTTACCGGAAGTCTCAGCGTATGGTTGAGAAGGGATGTTTATCTTATCCTGATTTTGTGAGAGACGTTAGTAGTGAGTCTCCTGCTGTTGATTCTGTTCTAGTGGTACGTGATTTTTCGGACGTGTTCCCTACAGATCTCTCAGGCATGCCACCTGACAGGGATGTTGATTTCGGTATTGATCTGGTGCCAGGCACTCAGCCTATTTCTACTCCACCTTACCGTATGGCACCAACAGAGTTGAAGGAATTGAAAGAACAACTTCAGGAACTTCTTGATAAGGGGTTCATTCGGCCTAGTGTGTCACCTTGGGGTGCACCAGTGTTGTTTGTGAAGAAGAAAGATGGTTCTATACGTATGTGTATTGATTATAGGCAGCTGAACAAGGTTACGGTGAAGAACCAATATCCTTTGCCTCGTATTGATTATTTGTTTGACCAATTTCAGGGGGCCAGAGTGTTCTCCAAGATTGACTTGAGGTCCGAGTATCATCAATTGAAGATTTGGGATTCTGACATCTCGAAGACTATTTTCAAGACAAGATATGGCCATTATGAGTTTCTTGTTATGTCATTTGGGCTGACCAATGCCCCAGCAGCCTTTATGCACTTGATGCACAGTGTATTCCGGCCTTATCCTGACTCATTTGTCATAGTGTTCATTCATGTCATCCTGGTATATTCTCGTAGCCAGGAGGATCATGCTCGGCATTTGAGGGTTGTGTTGTAGAGGTGGAGAGAGGAGAAGCTTTATGAAAAGTTCTCCAAGTGTGAGTTTTGGCTTGGCTCAGTAGCTTTCTTGGGGCACATGGTTTCCAGTGAGGGTATTCAGGTTGATCCGAAGAAGATAGAAGCGGTGCAGAGTTGGCCTAGACCGTCATCAGCTACAGAGATTAGGAGTTTCCATGGGTTTGTGGGGTACTACCGCCGTTTTGTAGAGGGATTTTCATCCATTGCAATACCTATGACCAGATTGACCCAGAAAGGGTGCCCCATTCAGGTAGTCTGACGAGTGTGAAGAGAGCTTTCAGAAGCTCAAGTCAGCTTTGACCACAGCTCCGGTGTTGGTTTTGCCTACTGGTTCGGGTTCTTATACAGTTTACTGTGATGCTTCTAGAGTTGTCTTGGGAGCTGTATTGATGCAGGACGGTAGGGTGATTGCCTATGCATCTAGATAGTTGAAGGTGCACGAGAAGAATTATCCAATGCACGATCTTGAGTTAGCTGCCATTGTTCATGCCTTGCAAATTTGGCATCATTATTTGTATGGAGTGCCTTGTGAGATTTTCACTTATCATCGTAGTTTGCAGTATCTGCTGAAGCAGAAGGACTTGAATTTGCGTCAGAGGAGATGGTTGGAGCTTCTCAAGGATTATGACCTCACTATTCTATATCATTCAGGGAAGGCGAATGTAGTGGCTGATTCCCTGAGTCGCAGAGCACAGAGTATGGGGAGTCTATCCTACCTTCCAGCAGCAGAGCGACCTTTAGCACTTGATGTTCAGGCTTTAGCAGGTCAATTGGTGAGATTTTATTTTTCAGAGCCTCCACGGGTATTGGCTTATGTGGCCTCCAGGTTTTCCCTTTATGATCAGATTAGAGCACGCCAGTATGATGACCGGTACTTGTTAGTTCTTCAGGACAGAGTTCGCCGAGGTGATGCCAAGGATGTGACTATTGGTGATGACGGGTTTATGAGGATGCAGGGCCGTATTTGTGTGCCCAATGTGGATGGGCTTCGGGAGTTTATTTTAGCAGAGTCTCAGACCTCACGATATTCCACTCATCGGGGTGACGCGAAGATGTACCAGTATCCGAGACAGCATTACTGGTGGAGGCGGATGAAGAAAGATATTGTTGAGTTTGTAGCCCGGTGTCTCAACTGCCAGCATGTCAAGTATGAGCACCAGAGGCCAGGTTGATTGCTTCAGTGGTTAGATATTCCGGAGTGGAAGAGGAAGCGGATCACCATGGACTTTGTTGTTGGGCTCCCACAGACCTCGAGAAGATTTGATGCTATATGGGTTATTGTGGATCGGTTGACCAAGTCCGTGCACTTCATCCCTGTTGGTACTACTTATTCTTCAGAGCGGTTGGCTGAGATTTACATCAGGGAGATTGTGCGATTGCATGGGGTCCCAGTTTCTTTCATTTATGACAGAGGTACTCAGTTCACATCTCAGCTCTGGAGAGCCGTACAGAGAGAGTTGGGTACTCGGGTTGCGTTGAGCACAACATTTCATCCTCAGACCGACGGGAAGTCAGAGCGTACTATTTAGATTTTGGAGGACATGTTACGGGCCTATGTGATTGATTTTGGGGGTTCATGGGACCAGTTTCTGCCACTCGCGGAGGTTGCTTATAATAATAGTTACTAGTCCAGTATTCAGATGGCTCCGTATGAGGCTTTTTTTGGTAGGAGGTGTAGATCTCCGGTGGGTTGGTTTGAGACCGGCGAGGCCAGGCTATTAGGCACATACTTGGTTCAGGATGCGTTGGATAAGGTGATGTTGATTTAGAAGAGACTCGCACGGCACAGTCTAGGCAGAAGAGTTTTGTGGACTGGAAGGTCTGGGATGTGTCTTTCATGGAGAGGGAGAAGGTACTACTGAATGTGTCACCCATGAAGGGTGTTATGAGGTTTGGGCAGAGGGGAAAGCTTAGTGCCCGGTTCATTGGGCCTTTTGAGGTGCTTCAAAGGATTGGAGAGGTGGCTTACAGACTTGCCTTGCCACCCAGCTTATCGAGTATTCATCCGGTATTCCATGTGTCGATGCTCCGAAAGTATATTGGTGACCCATCTCATGTTTTAGATTTCAGCACAGTTCAACTCGAGGGTAATATGTCCTATGAAGTAGAGCCGATGGCTATTTTGGGTCGTTAGGTCAGAAAGTTGAGGTCTAAGGATATAGCTTCGGTGAAGGTGCAGAGAGGGAAGCTAGTTGAGAAGGCTACTTGGGAGACCGAGCGGGAGATGCGGAGCAGATATCCTCACTCGTTCCGTAGAATTTGCATTATTATTTCTATTTCTGCTTGGCCCTGCATTTTTTAGACTATTTAGGATGGGCTGGGGTCTATTGGTTTGGGTTTGGAAAGGTTGTAGTGAGAATGGAGACACTTAGTCTCTTAAAGTAGCTTTAAAGTGGGAATAGTCAACCAGGAGTTGACTTATTGGTAGACGATCTCGGAATATGGATTTTATGGCTCAGGTAACTTTGTTAGGTGATTTGGGAGCTAGGAGTGTGTTCGGAATGTAATTTTGATGTCTGGTGTAGAATTAGAATTGAATTGGCGAAAGTTAGTTTTTGGCGATTTCTGGTCGGTAGGGGAAAATAGGCTATCAGGGTCGGAATGGAATTTCGGGAGTTGGAACAGGTTCGTAATGTCATTTTGGATCTGTGTGCAAATTTTCAGGTCAATCAGAGATGTTTTAGATGGTTTCGGCATCGTTGGTGGAATTTAGAAACTTCAAAATTCATAGGCTTGAATTTGATGTGATTTTGGTGATTTTGCGTTGTTTTTGGTGTTTCGAGGGCTCGACTAAGTTTGAATGATGTTATGGGATGTGTTGGTAGGTTTGGTTGACGTCCCGGGGGCCTCGGGTGTGTTTCGGATGCTCCAACGGGCATTTTTTGTCTTAAGGAGTCTGCTATTTTTCGGGTGTTTTAGTAGCAGATTTTTCTTAATCGCGATCTCGTGGTAATTGCTGGTGATCGCGTAGAGTAAAGATTGAGGCTGGCAGATTTGTTCTATGCAATAGCGCAATAAGGTTTGCGATCGCATAGGTTGGACAGTCTTGAACAGTACGGTCGCAAGGGTCCTAGTACGATCGCGTAGAGTTAATGGGGCGCGTGAGGGGGGTGACCGATTGTACTTCGTGATCGCGTGGAGAGGCTTGCGATCGCGTGAGTTTGTGTCAGGATGAATCGCGATCGCGTGGTGATTGTTGCGATCGCGTATTGTTATTTGGTGGAACAACATTTTGTTCTTCGCGATCGCGTGGCTATTTCCGCGATTGCTGTGAGTAAAGCATATGCAGTGTTTAAATAGCCAATCTGCGACCCGTCTTCATTTTTCCACCATTTTTTAACGATATTGAAGCTTTTGAGAGATTTTTTTGAGGAAATCAAAGGGGAATCACTTGGAGGTAATATTCTTGACTTCATAACTCGTTTATATGTGATTAAAGGTCAAATTAGTGGTGAAAAATTGGGGAAAATCAGTACAAAATGGGTAATTAGGGTTTGAGATTAAGAGACCTTTAAATGGGTATTTGAGGGGGTCATTTAGACTCCGATTTCAGTGATCTTGGTATGTATAGACTCGTGGGAGGATGATGATCATTTTGCTGTAAATTTTATCGAGTTCCAAGACGTGGGCTTGGGGGTCGGGTTTGGCTAATTTCGAGTTTCATCTCCCTAGCATATTTTGATGTGGAAAAACATATTTTGATAGACTCGGAGCATTTGGAAGCCGATTCAGAGGCAAGAGTATTGCGGAGTAGCTTTTTGGACTGCTTTGAGGTAAGTAACGATTGTAACTCTAAACCTGAGGGTATGAAACCCCGGTATTTTACATTTTTTTGGTAAATGAGATGACGAGCATGTGGGCGTGAACCTACAAGGATTGTGACTTGGTCCGTCCCGTAGCGACTATTAAGGCGCGTATTCGATTTGAAACCTTATGATATCCTATATTTTAGAAATCTATTCTTGTTCATGGGCTGTAAGACATGTTTGGGGCCTTGTGCCGACCTGTTTAGACCTTCAGAGGTACTTATATACTATTCTCACACTATCCTGGTAGAACATTTGCGAACTCAATCTTGTTTTCTACTTATTGTTATTTTCACTGTTAATACACTATCTTAAAACTCTTAGAGGTATTTGGGGGCTGAGTTCCGTGAGTTTGGATGAGTGGCCCGAGTGGCTTGTGAGGATTACTGAGTGAGGCCGAGAGCCGAGTATGTGAGGATAGTTATGGATCGGGCTGCACGCCGTAGCAATATACATTATATATATGGATCGGGCTACACGCCGCAGCAATATACATTATATATATAGATCGGGCTGCACGCCGCATTAACATAGTGCTTGGGTTGTAGGAGCCCCTCCAGAGTCTGTACACCCCCAGTGAGCACAGTCAAATATTATATATGGATCGGGCTGCACGCCGCAACATATTATATATTGATCGAGTTGCGCGTCGTAGCAATATAAGTATATTTATGTATTGGATTGGGTTGCACGCCGCAGCAGTTGAGTGGATATCTGGTACTTGCTGAGTAAGAGTGCTTAGTGAGAGCATGGCATACTGATAGTGGAGATATGAGTGACTAAGATACCCTGTTATGAGAGATATTTTGCCTGAAAGGCGAACACCTTGTGAATTTTACAGTTTTTCTCACTCATCTTTATACTGGGCTTTTTTTACAAAAGTTGAATTACTGTTTTTATAAAAGATATATGATTTTATAAATGCTCGTCACTGCACTCAAGTTTTTAGTTACATTGGTAACTTACTGAGTTGGAGTACTCACGTTACTTCCTGCACCTCTGTGTGCAGATCTAGGTACCGGACCAGTTCGCTAGTCGACTTCTCGTGTGTTTTGGAGATTGACCAGGGATCGAGGTAGCTGCCCAGCGTTTACAACTGACCCTCCTTCCCTTCCTACTCTAGACTTTGATGTTTTGGACCTATATTAGTGGCAAAGATATTTTTTTTTTATACTTTGTATTTTCTACACTAGATGCTCATGAGAGTTGACTCCCGAGGTCTGGGGGCGGTTTAGATTGCTTGTCCTTTTTATTATTCCTGTTAAAACTGTCTCAAAAGTGGATCTTTATCAGTTCGTGAGTTTATATTTCTATAAAGCAGACAAAAGTTGATTTCACTGTGTAAAGAGCTAGCCTAGTTTGACGATAGGCGCCATCACGACCCTTATTATTTTGGGTTCGTGACAGTGGCTCACAACACCAACACTTTGAAACAACAATATAACTACCCCTCCTCCAAATATCATCTGTGGGTACCTCTCCATAATCTCCATAGAAAGAAAGGGGTTTTAAAAGGCAAACCTCTAGTCCACACCATCTTATATTCTGCATTTGTATGAACTCTATCCCTATGTATTTTCCATGCAGTATTTACTGAGAATCTGCCTGAGGCTGTTGGAATCCACTTAGGATTATCCGAGTATTCATTAGTTGCATCAAAATGCACATCATGTATAATTTGATATGTTATATCTGCAAGAAAGGTTTGCTCAATCAGCTGAGCATTCCAATTATTTTCATGCCTCAATTCCGCCACTTCTTGTATCTCTTCATTAATAGGAAATTCTTGACACAAGGCCCCTAATCCAGTCCAATTATAACGCCATACATTAGTAGAGCCCATATTCATCTCCCATAGAATTTAATGATCCACTTCATCCCTTGCTTCCAGGATTTTTCTCCACACGTGTGATCCCTTTGTAAATTGCACCACAGTATGTATTTCCTTCTTACAGTACTTGTTCCACATAAAGTTTGCCCATAATGACTTTGATTTTCTAAACTTCCACCACAACTTGGCAAACAAAGATTTAGATACATCAAAGAATTTATTTAAAACGAAGTCCACCTTCTTCCTTCGGCAAACACAAATTAAGCCATTTTGTGCAAATGTTCCAATACATTATCAGGAGGATCCAGTAGTAAACGCATATGAGTTGGCATACTTTGCAGTATATTAGATATAAGTGTTGCCTTGCCACCATAAGACAACTGTTTCCTTTTCGAGGAATGTAATTTTGCCTTTACCTTCTTAATAACATCATTGTAATAATCTTTCCTCCTCCTAGTATAGAAAATACGACAACCTAGGCAAGTAAATGGAAAGTCACATTTTTGGAAACCTGTAATTGCACCCACAGAAGTAAAGAAGCATCCTGCCACATTGGCATGCATGTAGTAAGAACTTTTAGACTTGTTGATCATCTTCCTAGAAGTTTGTTCATACTGTGTAAGCACCTGAACTATTTTTCCTAGAGAGTAAGGATCAGTAGAGGAAAATATGATTGTATCATCAGCATAAGCCAAGTGATTCAAAGGGTCTGTCCACTTTGGCATCCCAAATCCTTAGAGCCTTTTATCCTCAAACAGTTTATTCAATAATTTGAAAGCACCTCATCTGATAGAATAAATAATGTTGGAGATAAAGGATCACCATTCTTGACCCCTCTTGTAGACTTAAAGAAACCTGAAGCTTGACCATTAATACTGCATCAACATGGAGAAAGATGCAAAGGACTTTGTGCAAAAATGTGACGATTTTCAGAGGCACGCACCAATGATCTACCAACCTGGGGAGTTACTACACTCGGTCATGTCGCCCTGGACGTTCATGTAATTGGAAAGGGACATCGCCGATCCCCTACCATGGGCACTCGATAAGGCTTAATTTATACTATTTATGACACAATATTTCTCTAAACAGGTCGAATCTCAAGCATTTGAGAAGGTTTGGGGAAAAAAGTCCGCGACTTCATTCGGGACCACATAATATGCCAATTCGGTATAATGGCCGAGATAGTGTGTGATAATGGGAAGTTGTTCATCCGCATCATGGTAACCATATTTTTCGAGGACCATAAAATATAAAAGATCTTGTAAATACCCTACCACCCTAGTGAGAACGGACAACCGGAGTTGACGAACAAAACAATCATTCAAAGTTTTAAGAAAAGGTTGACCGATGCCAAAGGAAAATGGAAGGAAATCCTGCATGATGTCTTGTGGGCATACTGCACGACCTCAAAATCCAGTATCGGGGCTGATCCATTTTCGTTGGTCTACGGTGCTGAAGTACTAATATCGATCGAGGTGGGATAACCGAGAATCAGGTTTCGATATGCAATCAATGAATCAACCGACGATTCCATGAGCACGAGCCTAGAACTACTAGATTAGAGCCACGAGGTCGCTCTTGTCCGGCTGGCCGCCCAAAAGCAGCAGATAGAAACTCAGAACACCCGGAGCCTAAACAGGGGAAGCTGGATAGAAAATGGAAGGTCCATATCGAGTCATTAGGATTACCGGTAAAAGAACGTATAAACTCAAAGAAGGAAACGACGCACATCTACCAAACAACTGGAACGTGACCCACTTAAAACGATACTAATGCTAAGGTACGACCTCATTCACCTTTTTTTAACGAATTGGTGAAAGCACACATTGCACTATTTTTTCCTTGAACCGATTTTGTCCCAAATTACTTTTCTGGGAAGGTTTTTAATGAGGCAACAGTAAATCATGCGAACTTAGAATCGAAGGACGGTTTTAAATGAGATCCAATAGTCACACTAACAGTATTCGAGCCCTCTCGAAGATCAGCCTTGAATACTGGGGGCCATCACCCGCGGGTCAAGAGTTTTAGCAAGGAAGTAAACTTTGTGCTTGAACACTCTAGGCTCGCTGGATAGGATTTATTGTAAGGGACAAACGTCCAAATGAACAGTGCCCGCATAGGCCACCTTCGCCATAATACAAGTTTTTACAAGCTCACAATCTTGTACATTACACACATAAATGAAAGAGAGTTTCTACCTTGCTAACAAACCTTTTTTGGTTCTTAAACGTATGGAGCCTAAGGGATATTCCTACCCGGGAACTATCGAGCCCAAGGGCCACCCTTATCCGAGCCCGAAAGGCTACCTCTACTCGGGGACTGTTGTCCGAGATAAGTTTGGGTGACTCGGGTTATCGAAACTCGGAGGCACAAAATCTATCATGTGGTGCCCAAACCTAAAAGCCTACGGCCACATAACCTATTAGGCATCAAAAGAATGATCAATTTCTGGCCTCTATATAGACCAACTAGGCCACCACCGAAGCTGTCCATCGATGAAGCTCCCAAATTGGAGCTTAAACCCCCATCCTCTCATCTTGATTATGCTTAATTGGGCTCTAATGAAACTCTGCCTAATGTTGTATCTTGTGAGTTGTCTATTTTGCAGGAGGAAAGGTTGTTTCTCGTGCTTAGATAGCACAAGTGGGCAATCAGATGGAGCAAGGCTGATATTCGCGGTATTAGCATAATGTTTTGTATGCATACAATTCTCTTGGAGTATTGGCATAAACCAAGTGTGGAACACCAATGCCACTTGAATCCATTCATGAAGAAAGTGGTAAGAAAGGAAGTCATCAGGTGGCTAGATGTTATCATTCTCATCTCTATCAGCAAGTGGGTAAGTCTAATACAGTGTGTGCCTAAGAACGATGGAATGATGGTGGTCATAAATGAGAATAATGAAATAATTCCAACTAACTCTGTCATGGGTTGGAGAATTTGCATAGGCTACTGGAAATTGAATAATGCTACTAGAAGGATCACTTCCCTCTTCCGTTCATTGATCAAATGTTAGATAGGTGGCTGGACAAAACTATTACTATTTCTTGAATGATATTTTGGCTACTATCAGATATTAATTGCACCAGAGTATCAATAGAAGGCTAGTGTCACTTGTCCTTATAGCACTTATGCTTTTAAGCGAATGCCATATAGGTTGTGAAATGCGCCAGCGAATTTTTCAAAGGTGCATGATGGAAATATTCATTGATATGGTAGAAAAATTTGTTAAAGTGTTTATGGATGATTTTTCGTTCTTTGGATCATATTTTGATGAATGCTTAATGAATTTGAGTGAAGTGCTACTAGGTGTGAAGAGACAAACTTAGTGCAGAATTGGGATAAATGTCATTTTATGATACGAGAAGGAATTGTACTCGAGAACTAAGTGTCCAAAGATGTGTTGGAGGTGGATAAGGCAAAATTGGATGCAGCTGACAAACTGCCACTTCCAATCTATGTCAAAGGAGTCAGAAGCTTTCTTGGTCATGTAGGTTTCTATCGCAGATTCATTAAAGATTATTGTAAGATTTTTTCTCCCTTGTGCAGGATTCTTGAGAAGGACAAGACATTCAAGTTTGATGAGCTTTTCTTAAAGGTGTATGAGGATCTTATAAAGATATTGGTGACTGCAGCAATTATCACAACCCCAGACTAGGGGGGGGCCTTTTGAGTTTATGTGTGATGCTAGTGACATGGAAATCGGGGCTGTACTAGGATAAAGGAAAAAGCAAATGTTTCACTCAATTTACTACTCTAGAAATACTCTAAACCCAGCACAGATAAATTACACAGTTACAGATTAAGAGTTGCTAGCAGTAGTATAAGCGTTTGACAAATTTATATCCTACTTGGTGGGAAATGATGTTTGGCCAAAAATGCATATATTTACCCATTGTTGCCTCACATTATAGTACTATTAATCATATATCAAGTTTTAATTATGTCACTTTATGCTTGATAATATATTTTAACTGTGTAGGAAAAGTGGTGTGAAGATAAAGAGATTTGGAGCAAAATTGAATAAAACGCAGAAGAAAAAAAAGATAATTAAAAGAATAAAAAAAGGGGGACACCCTTTGATTTTTGTCAACCCTGGTTGAAGAAAAGAAATAGATACACAATTCAAATAAACAAATATGTAAATGTCTTCAAGGAAGGAATTTGAGGCAGAAAACTCATTGCTTTCAACGTCACCCTGCGTGACGGAATTTTTCCTACTTCATCCGAGACTAGGCCTTTAGGGTTTGATGGATTTGGTGTATTGAAATTTATTTGTGGATTATAACTCTAGTTTATGTATTGAATCGTTTTGGATGTTTATATTGTGCATCTATATGCACTAGTCCATGTAATCGAGAGAGGAATAACTTGTGATATTTTGTGTTATATTTTGTTGGGTAAATTCATTAATTCTTCATACTAATCAAAAGAGACTAGTGAATTGTTGATTAACCTAGTTAGGAGAATAATCTAAATAGGTTTTCCTAAAGACCATTTCATTACGAATTCGTTCATATCTTTACCGAGCTTAATTTAGTTAATATTGTGAGGTTAAAACACAATCGAGAGAAGAGTTTATGCTGAATGTGTGAATGAATAGTTGAGTGAATTCGAGACAATCACTTAACATTAGAATTGAATTATCTAGAGTTGGATCCTATACATTTGTATTGCACCTATCCTATCAACCGTATTTTCTCCCATTGATATCTTTCCTTACTCATTACTTGTGTCGCTTGTCACTAGCATTAGTTTAGATTCTTTGTTAATTTTGATATTAAACACAAAATTCTAACTGTTGATTATCTTGGATAGAAATATAGCTATAAATTACAATAATACTATTTAACTCTAATCCATGTGGATACGATATTATAAATTACTATATTCGACTAGCGAGCATATAAGTGTGTGTTTTGCGCTCGTCAGATTTTGGCGTCGTTGCCTGGATTGGCTATCAATAGTATTTTAAATATCTTTTAGTGCTAATTCAATAACTTTTCTTTTTATTTAATTTTCTCTTTTTAGATTTTGTGTTCTTTGGCTATGCGCAGGCTACGTGTGACATTGGTGCATGACTCGATCATATGAGAAAGAAGTGCAACCATACAAGCCAGAAATTGAGAAACAATTGCGATAGTTGAGGAATGAATGAAATCTCCCCGAGAAGATAGAGAAGGTTGGGAAATCCTCAACCAAAGAAGATATGGTTGGAGATGATGATAATGCTTGGCTGCGAGGGAGGCAGCCCAACTCAAAGTGAAAGAAGCATAGGGATGCTGAGAAAGCAGCATAGAGAGTTGCACAAATTGCTTATGAAGAGGAGAGGGCTCGAAGAATGGCTCAGAAACAACCCTTGGGTGCAAATCAGTTCGGAAACATAGCCCCCGGCCAAGGGAGACCACTTGGCGATTACGCTAGATCGGTCTACAACCAAGGCTTATCAAGTGTGAGACCACCTCCAGTTACAGCCAACAATTTTTAGCTGAAGCAGGGGTTTATCCAAACTCTCCAAAACAACAGTGTATTTTAAGTAAATCCGAACGAAGATCCAAACAATCATCTAATGGACTTCGAGGAGATAATGAACACTTTTCAATATAATGGTGTGTCACAAGATACAGTCTACTTAAGGGCATTCCCCTTTACATTCAGGGATGATGCAAAGCACTGGCTTCGAAGCTTGTCTCATGGATCAATTAGAACATGGGAGGACATGACTAGAAAATTTCTTACGAAATATGTCTTCTCAACTAAAACGAGCAACTTTAGACGAGAAATCCATACCTTCTGCCAGAACGAGACTGAAACTATGTTTGAAGCTTGGGAGAGATTTTAAGAAGATAGTTAGAAAGTGTCAACATAGCGAAATTGAACTCTGGATGCAACTCTAGGGTTTTTGGGATGGTTTAACATCGGCCTCGCGTAGAACATTGAGCAATGAAGCTGAAGGTCCGTTGATGAAAATGACTCGAGAGGAGATAGTCACAATTTTAAATGAGTTATCTTAAAATACAAATCAGTGGCCCTCTGATATTGCTGAAAGAAAAAGTTCTAGAGGTGTTCACCAAGTTGATTTTAACACGTCTGTGCATGTACATATGGATGTGATGACCAAATAAATAAGGAAGTTGGCCTTAGGTTCAATACATAGTGAGCCTCACCTAGATGTGACATATGTGGAAGAGGACACCCTACTCATGAGTGTGAAGCTTCAATATAGGAGGTAAATGTTATTGGGAATTATAACTTCAATGCAATGGGTTAGAAGCACCCCAATTTTTCATTGAGATCACCTATGGGTAGTAAAAATGCATGGAAACAAAAAAAACCCAGATTTCAAAAAACTCGGGGTTTTTTGAATCAGCCAATGCCGCAGTTTCAACCTCAAAAATCCAATCATCAAGGGTTAGAAGATCTGATGAGGTGCATTATTGTCAAGAGGGATGACATGTTAGATGCTCATGGTGCGGCTATCAATGAACTTGGCACAGGTTTACAAACACATGAAGAAACAAGTGGGACAAATTGAAACTATATTGTTTGAGAGAAATCCAGGAACTCTCCCAGCTGATATTGAGAGAAATCCCAAAAAAAACGTTAAATGTTGTGACCTTGAGAAGAGGGAAAGTGTAGAAAAAATCCACTCTAGTCCAAAAAGAGGGGATAACCAAAAAAAGAAAGTGGGGAGAAGCTGAAAATTGAAACTAATAAGAAGAAGAAAGGCAAGAAGGGTGTAGAGAAAAAGAAGAAGGAAGAAACTTCAAGAAGGGAGGAACATGATGTTAGCGAGCGTATGACTGCTCTACCCTTTCTTCAAAAGCTTCATAGAGAAAAGATGGACAAGAAGTTTTAGAGATTTATAGACATGCTGAGACAGGTTAATGTAAATCTTCCATTCAATAAAGTTGTATACGGCTGAAATCAGAGAACTCCAATTTTGAAGTCTCTATTGCATTCTGAGCCTGAGCTCGGAAGACTGGAAGTAAAGTTCGAATCCGATCCTAGAATACATACCTCGAGAGGGCACATCGAAGGCCCGACACGGCCTACCTCGAGGTGGTACAATTTAGATGACACTCAAGAAAAAGCGGGAATTTCCCAGGGGCACGTTGTTAGGACATATAAGATTTGCAAGAGATAGTACAAATCCGTACTAGGGCGTTATACATCTGTACCAATAATATTCTTTGTCATAATTAGAAATGTAACCTATTAGGGTTTTCCCCTCCTATATAAAGGAGACCTCAATCATTTGTAAGGGGGATCATTCATTGATATAGAACATGCTACTCTACTTTTCTCGTTTACTATGCTCAAGATTATTCTTCAACTATATTGTTCTTAATTTATTGTTCATACTTTATTTCTACTAAATGACCTCGAGGCTATCAAGCTCGAGGCCCCCGTTCCTTTGACAACACTGATGTGGTTATCATATTCTTCTTACTCACACTTAATATTTCTTGCTTATCTACTAGTATTGAAATAAATCACATATTTTTAGAACCACAAATCAAATATAATTATTAACACTATTTTCGAGGTAAACAGTTTGGCACCCACCGTGGGGCTAAAGATGATAGTGATTATTTTGGTGCTAGTTTTCTGATAACACACGTTATTCTTCACACTTTTTCTTGTCCAAAGATTCTTTGATTCCAGGCTCAAATATTTCTAACTCAACAAGCGCACATGGAAACGACGATCTCGGGTTCCATGGAGAAAACACTGGAACAACTTCAGGGCTAGGTGTGCCACCGCTAAACCCTGGGGTAGCACCAGCACCAAACCCTATCGACGTAAGTTCACACATTGCTTTGCACATCGATTTGGGTACTTATATTGAAGGAAGTGTAGGCGGAGGGGACCAACCTGACGCACAAAGGACACAGGATTGAGAAGAAAGGGAAGTCAGCCTGCAAGTAATTTTTGAAATGTTGCAATCACAACAAGTTACTATCGCTCAGTTACAGAGTCAACAAATATTCCGAGCAGAGCATGACCAGAAATGGCTCCTCGATTTGAGCCAACCACATAAAGATCAAGTAAAAACGGGTGAGGAGATGACCCCACCATTATGAAAATTCTCGAGGAAATCACCAAGAGGATCGAGTCAGGAGAAAAGAAGATAGAGGACAACAATAAGAAAGTGGAAACGTACAACTCGAAGGTCGACCAGATCCCGGGAGCACTTCCAATCTTGAAGGGACTGGATTCGAAGAAGTTTGTACATAAACCATTCCCACTTAGTGCGGCTCCGAAGCCGATTACAAATAAGTTTCGGATGCCCGACATCCCAAAATACAATGGGACCACAGATCCCAACATATACTTGTGATATAATGGGAAATGATTTGAAGGACGACGAGATCGAGTTTGTCCTACTGAAGAAATTTGGAGAAACCTTCTCCAAGGGGGCAATGATGTGATACCATAACTTGCCCCCGAACTCAATAGATTTGTTTGCCATGTTGGCAGACTCATTCGTAAAGGCACATGCTGGTGCCATAAAGTTTGCAACGAGGAAGTCCGATGTATTCAAAATCAAGAAAATAGAGAACGAGATGTTGAGGGAGTTTTTCTCTCGTTTCAGTTGGAACGAAAGGAGTTACCACAAATCTCCGATGATTGAGCTGTGCAAGCCTTTGCCCAGGAGCTGAATGAACAAAACTCAATAGCTTCGAGGCAGCGAAAGCAGAACTTGATCGAGTATCCCGCCGTAACTTGGGCCGATGTGCAAAACAGGTAACAGTCAAAAATTAGGGTCGAAGATGACCAGTTGGGAGCCCCCTCGGGCTCAGTTTATCCAAACACGCTACTAGAAAAAGAACCAAGAAATGCCGAAAGGGAGCCAAGGATGAACAAGGAAAGCCCCGTTTTCCCTATTTCTACTAACTTATGTGTTGTTCAGCTCTTTTATGTTGTGTTGGATCGGTTGGTTCGGGTTCGGAGTGATTGTGGAGAGAAATGAGACACTTAGTCTCTTAAGTTGGCTTTACAATTAGAAAAGTCAATCGGAAGTTGACATATAGGTAAATTACCTCGGAATGTGGTTGGTATGGATCATATAGCTTCGTTAGGTGATTTGGGACTAAGGAGTGTGTTCGGAATGTTATTTTAAAGTCCGGAGTAGAACTAGGCTTGAATTGGCGAAATTGCATTTTTGGCAATTTCTGGTCGGCAATGGAAAATTAGCTATTAGGGTCAGAATGGAATTTTGGGAGCTGGAATAGGTTCGTAGTGTCATTTTGGATGTGTGTGCAAATTTTCAAGTCGTTCAGACGAGTTTTGGTTAGTTTCGGCATTGTTGGTGAGTTTCGGAAGTTTGAAAATGCCTAGGCTTGAATCATGGGTTGATTAAGTGTTTTGATGTTATTTTTGAGTGTTCTTAAGGTTCGACTAAGTTCGTATGATGTTTTGGGACTTGATGGTATGTTTATTTGAGGTCCTGGGGGCCTCAGGGGTAGTTGGACCTCGGGGGTACTCGGGGCTAGTTCGATCTCGGGGCGGTACTCGGGGGTAGTTCGACCTAGGGGTGATTCATAATCGAGGGCAACCTACACAAAAATTTTAAGTTATAAAATAAGGGGACTTCATCAAATTTTCCATTTTTGACGAATTGGAGCTTGGGTAGAGGCGATTCTTGGGAGATATTTCAAAGAAAGCATTGGGGTAAGTGATTCTTACTTGGTTTTGGCTAAATCCATGATTTTGTCTTTAATTTCATCATCTAATTTGTGACTTGGGGTGAATATTTTGGGAAAACGAGGAAGTGCTCTTGAGGTGGATTTTTTAGATTTTGAATGAGGTTTTGTTGTCGTATTTTAGCAAATTTTGGTATGTACGAACTCGTGAGAGTGTAAGGAATCTAGTTTTGTGATTTTTATCGGAATCCAAGACGTGGGCCCGAGGGTCGAATTTGGCCAATTTCGGTATTTTTGGTTAATTTTGATAATTTTTGAATGGGCATTGATCCTTAGCATATATTGATGATGTAAATCTGATTCAGGTTAGATTCGGGGCGATTTGTGGCTTAAGAGAACGGTGAGAGCATCTCGTAGTAGAGCATCTCTAATACCAACTTGTCACGACCCAAAAACCAACTCGGTCATGATGGCGATTATTATGGAAATAGGAAAGCCTATACCCTTAACCAATTCGTTCTCTATCATGGCAATGTTTAAATATTAACCTTTTTCATCACAGAGGTCGAAAGAAAAGATAAAATCAAATCCAAAATATTGTAAGAAGAGAAAATCCCACAATCCGGTGTCACTAAGTCATGAGCTATACTACAACTAAACCAAAATACGCCAAGACAACAATTTTCTGAGAAATAATTAAAATAATAAACAAAGGAAGATAAGGAAGGAGATAGGCGGGTCTACGATCACCAGGCAACTACCTCGTCCTCTCCTACAAAAACCCACAGCCAAAATGATCAACTGGCCCTGGGATACCTGAATCTGCACACAAGGTGCGGGGGGTAACGTGAGTAAACCAACTCAGAAGTAACGAACCCAAACTATGGGCTGAGAGGTAGTGACGGACTAAACCTCAGTGGACATATCAAGAATTAGTGTACAGGAATTTAGGCATGTTTGCAGTTATCTAACAGATAATAAAAACAGGATAAGTTCAGGTACGAACAGTAAACCATGTATAACTCAGTATACTCTACATGACAATGTATAGACTGTGTGAAAATTCTCATTGTGGTCCCACTCTCATATGCAAGTCCACTCAGTATTGTATAAGGCTCGCGGCCCTGGGAAGATTCATCCCGGAATATATACTCATGAGATAGTAGTCACTCAGTATTGAGGAAGGCTGACCCAACCCTATGAAGAAGATCCATCTCCAGATAATGATACTCCTCACAACCACTCAGTACAGTATATGGCTCAACAGCCCAAGGAAGATCCATCCCAGAATATGTATACACATCACTGACATCACTCGCTCAGTACCGAGGAACAGGCCAATCCAACCTCGTGGAGAAGATCCATCTCCAAGTATGAACACTTCGGACAAGATCCATGTTCAGGGAAGATCCATCCCTCAAATATGAACACTTCAGACAACATCCATGTCCAGGGAAGATCCATCCCTCAAATATCACTGCGCTCACTGGGGGTGTAAAGACTCCGGAGGGGCTCCTCTTAGCCCAAGCGCTATAACAAGCCAATGAAGGCATACTCAATATCTCTCTGTGGCGTGCAGTCTGATACCATACTGTCACTCAATATCAGGCTCACGGCCTCACTCAGTCGTCACTCTCTAGCCTCGCTCACATGGGCTCACAATGCATGAACTAGCTCGTATTAATGATATAATGCACAAAATCGACAATTCTGAGACTGAGACATGATATGATATGCTATGACAGAAATGAGTATATAATATCAATGAAACACATGAGATGACATCAATAAATGACCACTCATGTCTTAACAGTGTCGACGTGAAGCCCTAACATAATATCTAGCATGATTCCTATCATTTTTGCATGAAAATGACCGCCCGGGTCTCAACAATATCGGCGTGAAGCCTTAATATATAATATATCATGATTTCTAACATGTTCGCATTATTCACATTTATAGAAGCACAGATATCATCAGGGAATAATCACTAAACGATTCCATGGGATGAACCAGGTCACAAGTCTCACGGTGGTTCCGGTATATATGGGAGGATATTGATGCTGATCGGCTTAGAGATTTTTCTATATTTCCTGTCGAAGAGAGGGAGTTCCATCAATTGTTGATATGATGAATGATTTTTGGTTTCTGTGTGTCTCTTTCATCATTGGCAATATATCATTGTGTTAGAACGGGTCTCTATTTGATAGTAGAGTTAGTACCGACATTTGGTTGATTGATCAGCTGCTGGGATTAGAAATTTTCTCTATGAGCATTTGAGTGATGTGGTATATCATGGGATTTCATCTTGAGTTACGGGAAAGTTTTGATACAGCTTGTTTGGACTTATTCAGTGGGTAGATGGGAGATTTTGATCTTACAAATTATTTCAGAAGTGGAAATTTGGTTCTAAGGTTTGTCGGTTAGGTTGGATTGCGAAATTTCAGCTATGTTGTGCTAGTAGACTTATATAGGTTAGGGTGACGTGGAATCACCCCGGGGTATGTTCATGGTAGGTTACACGGCAATTTTGGTAGTTTTTGGAACAACTCTAGGCACGTTCGAGGACGAACGTATGTTTGAGTGGGGGAGAATGTAACGACCTGACCGGTCGTTCTGTGAGATTAGCCTCGTTTTCCTGTTTCTGCTAACTTATGTGTTGTTCAGCTCTTTTATGATGTGATGGGTCGGTTGGTTCGGTTTCGGAGTGACTGTGGAGAGAAATGAGACACTTAGTCTCTTAAGTTGGCTTTTACAATTAGAAAAGTCAACATAAAGTTGACTTATAGGTAAATGCCCTCGGAATGTGGTTTTTACGGCTCTGATAGCTTCGTTAGGTGATTTGGGACTTAGGAGTGTATTCGGAATGTTATTTTGAAGTCCAGAGTAGAATTAGGCTTGAATTGGCGAAATTGAGTTTTTGGCAATTTCCGGTTGGCAATGAAAAATTAGCTATCGGGCTTAGAATGGAATTACGAGAGTTGGAACAGGTTCGCAGTGTCATTTTGGATGTGTGAGAAAATTTTTAGGTCATTCGGACGAGGTCTTGGTTAGTTTCAGCATCGTTGGTGAGTTTTGTAAGTTTAAAATCCCTAGGCTTGAATCATAGTTGATTTGGTGTTTTGATGTTGTTTTGAGTATTTCGAAGGTTCGACTAATTTCGTATGATTCTTTGGGACTTGATGGTATGTTAGTTTAGTACACGGGGTACTCGGGGGTAGTTCGACTTCGGGGTTACTCGGGGGTTGTTCGACCTCGAGGGTACTCGGGGGTAGTTCGACCTCGGGGGTAGTTCGACCTCGAGGTGGTTCATAATCGAGGGCAGCCTAGACAGAAAATTTATGTTATAAAATAAGGGGACTTCATCTCATTTTCCATTTTTGACGAATTGGAGCTTGGGTAGAGGCGATTCTTGGGAGATATTTCAAGGAAAGAATTGGGGTAAGTGATTCTTACTTGGTTTTGGCTAAATCCCATGATTTTGTCTTTAATTTCATCATCTAATTGTGACTTGGGATGAAAATTTTGGGAAAAAGAGGAACGTTCTTAAGGTGGATTTTTGATGTTTTGAACGAGATTTTGTTGTCGGATTGGAGAAAATTTGGTATGTACGAACTCATGAGAGTGTAAGGATTCTAGTTTTGTGATTTTTATCGGAATTCGAGACGTGGGCCCGAGGTTCGGGTTTGGCCAATTTCGAGATTTTGGTTAATTTTGATCATTTTCGAATGGGCATTGATCCTTCGCATATATTGATGATGTAAATATGGTTCTGGTTAGATTCGGGGCGATTTGTGGCTGAGGAGAGCAGCTAGAGCATCTCGGAGTAGAGTTTTGGCTTTATTAAGGTAAATAACGTTTCCAAACTTGGTTTTGAGGGTTCGAAACCACGAACTACTTGTTATGTGATTAGAATTGGTGACGCACATGCCAAGTGATGGGCGTGCGGTCGTGCACCGTGACACTTGTGACTTGGTTCATCCTATGGCACCATTTAGTGATTCTTACCTGATGATATATGTGCTTCTATCAATGTGAATAATGCGAACATGTTAGAAATTATGATAAATTATATATTAAGGCTTCACGCCAATATTGTTGAGATCCGAGCAGTCGTTTACATGCAAACATGCTAGGAATCATGCTAGATATTATGTTAGGGATTCACGCCGACACTGTTAAGACACGAATGGTCATTTATTGTTGTCATCTCTTGTGTCTCATTGATATTATATAATCAATCGTGTCATAGCATATCATATCATGTCTCAGTCTCGGTAATTTTTGATTTTGTGCATTATAACTTTGAACGGGGCTAGTTCATGCATTGTGAGCCCATGTGAGCGAGGCTGGAGAGTGACGACTGAGTGAGGTCGAGAGCCTGATATTGAGTGACACTATGGGATCGTACTGCACGACGCAGAGAGATATTGATTATGCCTTCATTGGCTTGTTATAACGCTTGGGCTAAGAGGAGCCCCTCCGATTCTTTACACCCCCAGTGAGCGCAGTGATATTTGAGGGATGGATCTTCCCTGGACGTGGATCTTGTCCGAAGTGTTTATATTTGAGGGATGGATCTTCCCTGGACGTGGATCTTGTCCGAAGTGTTTATATTTGAGGGATGGATCTTCCCTGGACATAGATCTTGTCTGAAGTGTTCATACTTGGAGATGGATCTTCTCCACAAGGCTGGATTAGCTTGTTCCTCCGTACTGAGCGAGTGATGTCAGTGATGTGTATACGTATTCTAGGATGGATCTTACCTGGGCCGTTGAGCCATATAATGTACAGAGTGGTTGTGAGGTGTATCATTATCTGGAGATGGATCTTCTCCATAGGGCTGGGTCGGCCTTACTCAGTATTGAGTGACTACTGTCTCATGTGTATATATTCCGGGATGAATCTTCCCAGGTCCGCGAGCCTTATAAAATACTAAGTGGACTTGCATATGAGAGTGGGATCACTATGAGCATTTTCATCCTGTTGATACAATGGCATGTAGAGTATACTGAGTTATACATGGTTTATTGTTCGTACCTAAATTTATCCTGTTTTTATTATCTGTTAGATAACTGCAAACATGCCTAAATTCCTGTACACTAATTCTTGATATGTCCACTGAGGTTTAGTCTGTCACTACCTCTCAGCCCATATTTTGGGTTCGTTACTTCTGAGTTGGTGTACTCACGTTACCCCTTGCACCTTGTGTGCAGATTCAGGTATCCCTGGCCATGGTAGTGCCAACTGATCATTTTTGTTGTGGATCATTAGCGGAGAGGACGAGGTAGCTTCCTGGCGATCGCAGACCCGCCTATCTCCTTCCCTATCTTCCTTTGTATAATTTGTTAATTATTTCTCATAAAATTGTTGTCTTGACGTATTTTGGCTCAGTTGTATATCTCAAGACTTAGTGACACCATATTTTGGGATTTTCTCTTCTTACAATATTTTGGATTCGATTTTATCTTTTCTTTCGGCCTCTTTGATGAAAGAGGTTAATATTTACACATTGTCATGATAGAGAACGAATTGGTTCAGAGTATAGGCTTGCCTAGTCCACGATAGGCGCCATCAAGACCGAATTGGTTTTTGGGACGTGACAGAAAGATACCAGTCATACATCAAAGACATAAGAAACACTTCGAGGCGTAACATACCTTGAAATGATCGAAGAACAGATCGAGGCCAAAGTTCCCGGGGAAACATGAGCAAGACCGGGTTTTACAGGCACTGGGGACCGATGGAGGCACCCCGATTATTAGCATACAACTTCAACATCGTATCAGCCATCGGCAAGATTAGAGACACTAGATGGCCCAAGTCCATACAGACAGATCCTTCTCAAAAAAACCCCAACGTAATGTGCAAGTATCATGGTACTCATGGTCATAGGATCGAGGACTGCATGCAGCTTAGAGAAGAGGTAGCCCGATATTTCAATGAGGGGCACCTTCGATAGTTTCTCAATGAACGGGCCAAGAACCATTTCCGAGAGAGAGATAAAAACGAGAAGAATGAACCAGAAGAACAAAAACGTGTAATTCACATGATCGTCGGAGAAGTCGATGTCCCACAGGGACCCATATTCAACTGTACCAAAGTATCCATCACAAGGGAGAAGCTAACTCAGGACTACATACCCGAGGACACCCTTACATTCAGCGAGGAAGACATCGAGGCCTTATCCCAGCCACATAATGATGCGCTGGCAATTTCTATCTTTTTAAATAAAGTTCAAGTTAAATGTGTTCTCATGGATCCAGGTAGCTCAGCAAATATAATCAGATCAAGGGTCGTGGAGCAACTCGGGCTGCTCGACCAAATAATACCGCCTCTCGAGTCCTGAATGGATTCAACATGGAGAATGAAACAATGAAGGGGGAAATCATCCTCCCAGTCAACATGGCCGGAACCATACAAGACACCAAGTTTCATGTCATCGAAGGTGACATGAGGTATAATGCTCTACTTGGAAGGCCATGGATTCATAGCACGAGGGCAGTGCCATCAACTCTTTATCAAATGATGAAGTTCCCAACAAACAATGGCGTAAGAACAATATATGGGGAGCATCCTGTTAAGGAGATGTTCGTAGTGCACGACTTGGCACCAGTATCAACACCATCTACCTCGGAGAAGTCAAAGGACAAACAAGTAGCCAAATAGCAATCACAACCCATACCTTCGGTTGAGCCCGAGTAACAGGAACCCGATGAAGAGGTGGTCGAGGACGAGGAAGAAGATTTCCTCACCCCTCGATCCTTCGTTGCCGCCGAGGAATCAGATGCAACGAAGTCCACAATCGAAGAACTCCAGCAGGCCATATTTATCGAGCACCTTTCGGAATGAAAGGTATACCTGGGAACGGGATTAACCCCTGAACTTAGGAAAAAACTCATTTAATTTCTTATTGATAACATTGATTGCTTCACTTGGTCCCACTTAGATATGACATGAATCCCACCGGAGATAACCACCCATCGACTAAGTGTCGACCCCAGGTTCAAACTGGTGAAGCAAAAAAGGAGACCTCAGTCCGAGGTAAAGCATGCATTCATCAAAGATGAGGTAATCAAACTTCTCAAAATAGGATCCATTAGAGAAGTAAAATACCATGAATGGCTAGCTAACGTAGGGGTAGTCCCCAAAAAAAGGGAATAAACTTAGAATGTGTGTAGACTGCAAGGATTTGAACAAATCATGCCCTAAGTATTCCTTCTCACTGCCTAATATCGACCGTATGATCGATGCTACGGCTGGCCACGAGATCCTTACTTTTCTCGATGCCTACTCCGGGTACAACTAAATTCAAATGAACCTGGAGGACCAGGAAAAGACTTTGTTTATCACGAAGTATGGTACATATTGCTATAATGTAATGCCCTTCGGGCTGAAAAATGTAGAAGCAACATATCAACGCCTAGTTAATAAGATGTTCGAACATCAAATAGGAAAATCTATGGATGTTTACATTTATGACATGCTAGTTAAGTCCCTGCGCGCTCAGAGGACCATTTGACTCATTTTCAAGCGACGTTCGATATCCTAAGATGATACAACATGAAGCTCAACCCCTAGAAATACATTTTTGGAGTCGGCTCGGTAATATTTTGGGGATTCATGGTTTCAAACAGGGGGATCGAGATCAATCCCAACAAAATCAAATCCATCGAGGAGATCACCGTAGTAAACAATGAGAAAGCTGTGCAACAGCTAACCGGACGGATAGCTGTTTTAGGCCGATTTATCTCAAGATCTTCTGATCAGAGCCACCATTTCTTCTCCCTACTCAAAAAGAAAAATAACTTCGCGTGGACCCTGGAGTGTCAACAAGCGTTGGAAGAATTAAAATGGTATCTCTCGAGCCCTCCCTTGCTTCATACTCCGAAAGAGGATGAAACACTATATTTATATTTGGTCGTGTACGAGGTAGCGATAAGTGGAGTGTTTGTTCGAGAAGAGCAAGGTATGCAATTTCCTGTCTATTATGTAAGTCGGACACTAGGAGATGCTGAAACTAGGTATCCGCATTTAGAAAATTTAGCCCTAGAATTAATAAGTTCATCTAGGAAGTTGAAACCATATTTTAAGTGTCATCCTATATGTATATTAACTACATACCATCTTCAAAACATTTTGCATAAGCCCGAACTATCGGGCCGATTAGCCAAATGGGGCGTCGAACTCGGAGGGTATGATATCAAGTATCAACCCCGAACGGCTATCAAGTCTCAAATTTTTGTGGACTTCATGGCTGATTTTATGTCTGCATGAAGTAGAAAAGGAACACTTGTTAAACATGGACACATTATCGGAGGTATGGACCCTCTTCACTGACGGTGCCTCGAATGTGAAAGGGTTCAGGCTCAGTATAGTTCTAAAACTGCCTATGGGCAACGTCATTAGACAATCTATAAAAACTTCGAAATTGACTAATAATGAGGCCGAGTATGAGGCCATGATTGCAGGTCTCGAACTAGCCAAAGGACTGGGAGCAGAGGTCATCGAGGCAAAATGTGATGCTCTTTTGGTAGTAAACCAAGTGAATGGAATCTTTGAGGTTCTAGAAGATAGGATTCAAAGGTACTTAGACAAGCTTCAAGTGACATTGCATCGCTTCAAAGAGTGGACCCAGGTCAATGTACCTCGAGAACAGAATAGCAAGGTCGATGCACTCGCTAACTTAGGGTCATCCGTTGAAGAAGATGACATAGTCCCGGGGACTGTCGTACAACTATCAAGGTCGGTGATCAAAGAGGGTCATGCAGAGATAAACTCGACAAGTATAACTTGGGATTGGAGGTGTCACGACCCGTTTCCGGGTTGTGATGGCGCCTGTCGTGGAACCAGGCTAGCCAACCGTTACAACAATACTCAATTCATTTACTAGAGAAATTTACTCATCATTGGCTCAATTCATAGAAATACTGACATTTTTAATCATTTAAAACAGTCTAACAAAAGAAATGAGCTCCAACAATCACCCTAGGATCTGGAGTCACGCAGTCATGAGCTACTAACATCAATACAACTGAGAATAATAAAACTGAAGTTGTAAGTTTCAAAGTTCTAATACAGAAGGGAGAATAGGGAAAAGAGGGACGGGACAGCTAACGCCAGCTGCTACCTCGTCGACTTTGAGAGAATGGTTGCTATCACCGCTCCGCGTCAAATCTCGGTGCACCTGGATCTGCACACACAGTGTGCAGGTAAGTAACGAAAACAACCTACGGTCTGAGGAGGTAGTTACGAACTCAACCTCCGTAAATCACAGTTCAAATAATGAATATTTCAGGAATAACCGAGTATATCAGTGACAATATCCGTAAATAACAATTAAATGCCATGTATGTATCATGCAACTCTCACAGGTAGTCCTCTCGGTACACATAATTGGCCATTGGCCCAGGGAAATCCATCCCGTAACATGTACGACGTGGTGACTCAGTCACTAAGTACCGAGGGAGCGGGCCAATTCAGCCTTTCGGAGAAATCCATCTCCGGGATATCATACTCGTCCATAATCCGGACCAGGGAAATCCATCCCTCCATATCTCATAAACAGTATCTGTGCCAGGGAAATCCATCCCTCTATGTGTCATATCTCGGACAAATCCATGTCTAGGGAAATCCATCCCTCAATATCTGTGCGCTCACTGGGGGGTGTAAAGACTCCGGAGGGGCCGCCAAGGGTATGGCCCAAGCGCTATATATATATCAATCCCACGAAGGGTATATCATCTCAACATTTGGCTTTAGGCCCATACTCAGTCAGAATTACTAGTCTCCTCACAATACTCTCATTATGTAATTGCCCAAACAATGGCAATGCATGATAAATAAATGAATTCTGAGACTGAAATACGAACACATGTA
>ML259445.1:0-10197 GCA_005239495.1 Nicotiana undulata | reverse complement strand
AGGTATAATCTGCAATGTCCGCAGATCTCCGAGTCCCCTTCTTATCTTGATGTAGTAGAACTTATAGATGAAACTATACGGTCTTTTCTTTTCCAGATGTACACATTGAGCCGTAGAGTTAGCTTGTGATATATTGTGATATTCCAGGTTCTGGGTAAAGTAAACTGTTTATGCCGAGCGACATCGACTTTATTATGATTTATATCACTTATTGCTATTCTACCTGTTTTATCTTAATTCTGCGTAAGCTTACCTAGCCGTCTAGACTAGGTGCCGTCATGAGACCCAGTCGGAGGGAGAATTGGGTCGTGACACTTGCCGTATATATTGATGACATAAACCTTATTGAAACTCCTATGGAACTCCAAAAGGCAATTGATTATTTAAATAAAGAATTCGAGATGAAAGATATCGGAAAGACAGAATTATGTCTTGGTTTGCAAATTGAACATTTGGCAAACGAAATTTTTGTTCATCAATCTACCTACATAGAAAAGGTACTGAAACGGTTTTATATGGATGGAGCACATCCATTAAGTACTCCGATGGTTGTTCGATCACTTGATGTGAGTAAGGATCCATTCTGACCTCAAGAAGAGAATGAAGAGCTACTTGGTCCTGAAGTACCATATCTTAGTGCAATTGGTGCACTATTGTATCTTGCCAACACTACAAGGCCTAACATAACTTTTTCAGTTAATGTCTTAGCAAGATATAGCTCTGCTCCTACAAGGAGACATTGGAACGGAATCAAACACATGTTGCGGTATCTAAAAGGAACTACCGATATGGGCTTATTTTATGGCAATAATCGCAGTCCCGATCTTGTTGGCTATGCCGAAGCTGGGTATTTATCTGACCCACACAAGGCTCGATCTCAAACAGGCTATGTGCTTACATGTGGAGGTACTGCCATATCTTGGCGGTCGACTAAGCAGTCAATCGTGGCTACTTCATCTAATCATGCTGAGATAATTGGTATTCATGAAGCAAGTCGAGAATGTGTGTTGTTGAGATCTATTATACATCTTATTCGAGACAAATGTGATTTGAAGTGTGACAAACTACCCACGATTTTTTATGAAGACAATGCAGCATGCATAGCCCAATTGAAGGGAGGATTCATAAAAGGAGTTAGGACAAAGCACATTTCGCCAAAGTTATTTTTTACACACGATCTTCAAATGAATGGTGATATCAATGTGCAACAGATTCGTTCAAGTGATAATATGGCTGATTTGTTCACAAAGTCTCTACCAACGTCAACATTCAAGAAGCTAATACACAAGATTGGGATGCGAAGGCTCAAGGATGTGAATTGATTCTCTCATCAGGGGGAGTTAATACGCGTTGCACTCTTTTTTCCTTACAAGGTTTTGTCCCACTGGGTTTTCCTTGCAAGGTTTTTAACGAGGCAACCAAAAAGCGCATTTCTAAACATGTGTACTCTTTTTCCTTTTCTATAATTTTTCCCATTGGGTTTTATTTTAGTTAAGGTTTTAACGAGGCACAATGTCTGTTGAATAGACATTCAAGGGGGAGTGTTATAAATAGAATTCTTTTTAGAGTGAATGTCTATCTTTTAGAGAGTTCTACTTTGTGGCTAAGTCACTTTTCCCCTATAAATAGAGGGGTCTTACCCCATTGTAAATCATCCCAAAATTCAATAAGAATTTTCTCTCTCTTTCTCTGCAATATTGTTCTTGTTCCTTATTGTTTCATAACAATTTCGAATAATTCTTTAAGAAAATACTTGTAGAAATTGGATATAAGAATCTTTCTCTGGTTAACAAAACTCACCTCAAGCGTACATCTGATATTTCAATGTGAGTCTTCAGACCATCTCCAACCCTCCCCCATTTTCCCATAATGAGGGTAACTTTTGCCATAATGAAGTTTCAACATTCCCCCATTTTTGTCCCTAAAATGGGGAATGAATAGTGTTCCCTCAAATATGGGGTACACTATTCATCTCCCCCATTACTATTTATGTATATTTTATTATTGTTTTATTATTGAACTCTTTTAATTTATCTCTTTATATATACCTAATTATGTTTATGTAATATTTTTATAATATTAATTTTACATCTTAACTTTGGCGTATAATTTTGATAAATTAATTTTCGTGCATTTATTATTTTTATGTAAAATTGTAAGTTAATTTTATTATAAGTTATAGTTTTACAAAAAATATATAATCATCTCAAAAAATGAATGGTGCAAATATAAAATATTAGATGTTGCTAAAATTGAAAAGTGAAAATTAAAAATACATTAAAATTGGAAATACATGAAAATTGAGAATACATTAAATTAAAATGCATAAAATTAAGACTGCGGTATATAGCCCAATAACTTAGTAGGGATGTATGTCGTTTTCAGATACACCAAAATCATTATAGTATTGAGTGAATGGGGCTGATGATTGTTGTTGTTGTGAGTGTGGATATGGGTGAATTGGGTCGAGGATTGTTTATGGGAGAATACTAGAGGTTGAAGTTGAATGTTTATGTAGTATTTCGAATGAATTTTATCGTTATGTAATATTTATTTAATTAGTCTTGTATCACAATGATTTCACTTTTATTTGAATTATTAGTTAATCTATAATAATTGCTTACAAATTATAATTATTTAAAATTTTATGAAATTGTTTAAATGGAAATTACAAATTACTGAAAATAAAAGAAGGAATTTGTTTAATGGAATTTTAAAAATAAAAATTGAAATGAATATAATAATATATAGAAGAAAGAGAAAAATATTCTCTTTTGTTTGCGGAGGGGGGGGGGGATGGGGGAATGATTGGAGTAACTTGTTTCCAAAATGGGGAAATGGAACTAACGCTGGCAATGCTGCGAACAGAGAAAATGCTAAACTGGTTGATCAAAATAGAAAAATTGTGTCTGTTGAATCTGCTGCTTTTGGAGCTGCTGTGAATGATGGATAACCTGAAAACAAAATTACACAAAGGCAAAAGAGTGAAAATCCAAAATCTGGACCTGTTGTTAATAGAGAATGTGTTAGACAGGTTGATCATGTTAAAGAAAATGAGGCTGGAAATTCTGGAAATGTTGTTAACAGAGAAACTGCTAGACTGTTTGATCAAAATAGAGAAACTGCGTCTGTTGAATCTGCTGCATCTGGAACTGTTGTTAATGATGGACAACCTGAAAACAAAATCATTCAAAGGAAAAAGAGTGAAAAAGTAAAATTTGGACCTGCTATTAATAGAGAATGTGTTAGACTAGTGAACAAAGAATCTGCCAAAGCTACTAAACATGGAATTGCTGCTAATGCTGAGCAGACTAATAACAGAATCACTCGAATGAAAAAGAGTGAGTTTAAATCTGATAAACACTTTCAACAACCATCTAGCAACATAAGGGAGAGATCCAGGAAAAAACCAAAAAAAGCAAACACGGAAAGCTTCTTAAGAAGAAAGCCAAAGTCTTATTCAAACCAAGTTTCAACCTTTCTGTTGATTCTAGCAGGAGGAAGAATCATAACAAAGTGATAAGTTTGGCCCTTCAAAACTTGAACCAGCACAGTTCTAATGATAATGTCGTGAATGCTAATGCTAATGAACAAGGAGATCAAAATAAGGCTGTCAATGAACAAGATAAGGCAGTTAGCGACCAAACTAAGGCTGCCAAAGATCAAGTGCCTTCGAAACCTAAGCTAGACAAACATGAGCAGAAAGTCTATATCAATAACAATGGAAAAATGGAGGATTTGCAGAAGTCCATTCGAGAAAATGAGAATCTGAGTGAGAGGGAAGATACTGAAAACAAAAAAAGGCAAAAGAAAGCCCTTAACTTAAGTGATTATGTCAATGAATCTACTAGTGTGCCTTCTGAAATTCGAAATCTCCCTGGGATTGAGATGATAGTTGATCTCAATATGGAATCCAAATCCAAACAAGATAGATATGTGATTAGTCAACAAATTGAGGTGACATCTCCTAATAGGGTAACAATAATGGTTCCGGAAGATCAAATACAAACTGATTCAAAGGATGAATCTTTCAAGACAATATTTTCCAAAGAAAAGAAAATGAAAAGGGAAAAAAGAACAAAAGCAAAGATACTACACCTCCTAAATGGGGACACTCATGCTAGCCGGAACTGTTTCAATGCTAAATGCCATTTTTTGGAACATTAGGGGAGTGAATACCAAATATGTCTTACCAAGGCTAAAAAAATTGATCTCCGTCTATAAGGTGGAACTAGTTGCTATTATGGAACCTTTTGTTAGTACTAATCAAATAGAAATTTACAAGAGGTTCCTTGGCTACCAACACTATATCTCTAACTCAAATGGTTAGATTTGGATCATGTGGTCAGGAAACCACATGACTATTATTTTTAACAACCACGAACAACAACTCAAGTTACATTATGGGGCTGCTAACAATGACCTCTACATCACAACAATATATGCTAAATGTACTCCTGAAGAAAGGAGAGAGCTATGGAATATCCTAGAACTAACAAATCTTCAATTGAATGGTCCATAGTGCATTGGGGGTGATTTCAATGTCAGTTTGGATCCGAATGAGAAAAAAGGTGGTAGACCTCACAGAATGAACAAAAGCCTAAAATTTAGCACTTGCATGGATAATTGTGGTATGATGGACTTGGGTTTTGTTGGACCAAAATACACATGGTGTAACAATTGGGATCCAAGAAGAAGAATATGGAAGAGATTGGATAGAGTTTTTATCAATGATGATTGGTCCTAGATTTTTCAAAACAATATTGTCAACCACTTGGCTAGAATTGGCTCTGAACATAGACCTATTCTAATTCAATGCAAGGACACTAACCAGCAGGGGCCTAAATACTTCAAGTTTTTAAATTTTTGGACTAATCAACCAACTTTTTTGCAGGTAGTTGAAGAAGTTTGGAGGAATCATGTCAATGGAAATCCTCTGTGGAGACATGAACAAAAGCTTAAAATGCTGAGCAGAAGACTGACTCAATGGTCCAAAGATGACATTGGCAATGTTTTCATCAAAGTTCAATACTGGAAAAACAAAATGAAGGACCTTGAACAAATAGATCTTATGAACAGTAATGATACAACCAGAACTGAACTGAACAAAGGACAAGTTGAGTACATTAGATGGATGGGGATGCATGATGCCATTCTCAGACAGAAAACTAGGGTGAACTAGTTTGAAGAAAGAGATGCTAACACTAAATACTTCAATAGTACCATCAGAGGGAGAAGGAGAAGGCTACAAATTCTTAAAGTCAAAGACCATAGAGGCCACTGGATTGGGAGGGATGCTAATATTGGAAAGGCTATTGTCCATCACTTTCAATAGTTCTTTAACATCAATCACCACTACACTGATCATGAGATCATCAACTGTATTCCACAATGTGTAACTGATGCAGATAATGAAAGTCTCACTGTCATTCCTGATACATAAGAGGTTAGAGATGTTGTCTTCAACATGAGTCATGATAGTGCAGTAGGACCGGATGGATATAATGGAAAATTCTTTATATCCTGTTGGAATATCATTAAGGAGGATATCACTGATTTTGTTCAAGTTGTTTTCAATGGAAGGAGGCTCACTAAAAAGTTTTGTCATACTTGTTTAGTTCTTATTTCTAAAGTTGATTCTCCTAGTAGTTTATAGAATTTGAGACCTATTAGTTTAAGTAACTTTACAACCAACATTATCTTCAAGATCCTTTCCAGAAGGCTAAATCTTATTCTTGGGAAGCTTATATCAGAGAATCAAAGTGGCTTTGTGAAAGGTAGATTGATTGCTGAAAATATCCTACTAACTCAGGAGATTGCTCAGGGAGTGAACAAGAAGAACATGGGAGGCAATGTTATAATAAAACTTGACATGGAAAATGTTTATGACAGAATTTACTGGACCTTTCATATAGCAGTTATGAAGAAATTTGATTTCTATGAAAACTGGATTGACATGATCTGGGGACTTTTACAAGATATATAGTACTCTATCATTATCAATGGGGCTAGAACAGGTTTTTTCACATCTACTCAGGGCCTCAAACAGGGAGATCCCTTATCCCCTTATTTGTTTATTATTGGAGCTGAGGTTCTCTCTAGATCTCTAAATGCTCTTAATGACTTTATTGGCTTCACTCCTTTTAGCATGGATCCGAGAGGTCCGATGATCAATCATTTAGCCTATGTTGATGATATTTCTATATTCTGTAGTGGAAACAATATAACTTTCAAGTTAATCAAAAAGGCTATTGACAGGTATGAAAAGGCTTCTGGGCAGAAAGTTAACAATGATAAGAGCTTCTTTATTATAGCCCCTCACACATGTGCTGCTAGAATCAATAGAATTAGAAATGCTACGGGCGACATTGGATAAATATTTCCCTTTCTCTTATCTGGGATGCCCTATTTATTTTGGGAGGAAGACTAGAAATCTTTTTTATGGTATGCTCTCTAAAGTGATCAAGAAACTTAATGGATGGAAAGCCAATATGATGTCCTCTGGAGGAAGAATGATTTTGATTAAACATGTCTTACAATCCCTCCCCACATACATCATATCTGCTATGAACCCTCCCAAAGGAATTACAAAGCTCATGGAGAAACACTTTGCAAACTTCTTCTGGGGTACAAATGAAGGTTAAAAAAAATATCATTGGTCTTCATGGAACAACCTTTGTCTACCCAAAGATGAGGGAGGAGTTGGTGTTAGAAAAATGGAGGATATCATAGATACACTTAGCATTAAAAGATGGTGGAGATTCGGAACTCATCATTCCCTTTGGGCCAACTTTCTCAAGAATAAATATTGCAAAAGATCTCATCCACTGAACAAAAATCCAAATCCCAATGATTCTCATATTTGGAGAAACATGCTCCAAAATCAGAGACAAAGCTGAGAAAAATATTAGATGGAAAATACAGAAAGGTAATTGTAGCTTCTAATGGGATAACTGGACAGGTAAAGGTGCATTAGCCAACATTCTACAAGGTAGTGGGAGATCTTCTAAAGCATAGGTGAAAGAATTCATGAATAATGGAGAATGGAATATTGACAAACTCAACGACATTCTCCATGCGCATATTATAGATAATATTGTTCATCTGGAAATAGGAGACCTAAGTGAGGAGGATTTCCCTGTTTGGACTACTTCTAATGATGGGAAATATTCTTCTAACTCAGCATGGCATTCTATTAGATTAAGAAATATAAGAATATATTCATAAACAAAATCTGGCATAAACCCCTTTTAAAATGTCCTTTATATCTTGGAGAATTTTCAAAAATAGATTGCCATTTAATGATGTTATTTGTAGATTTGGTACTAACATTATTTCCAGATATTCTTGTTGTTCTTCTGCTGTCACGACCCGAAATCCCACCTTTTCGACCGTGACTGCGTCTAACGTTGAATCCGCTAGACAAGCCAACGCACACAACGCTTTGACATCTATAAAACAACGTAACAATAATAAAACCGATAAACCTTCCAACCTCTACTGGGATATCTCAATTCCCTTAACTTTCAGCCTTTATCGAACATTCCAAATAATTCCAAAAGTTTTTACAGCAGAAAAGTAATAATATTTCCAAAACGAATAATGATTGATAAGGTAACAACATCACAAATATCCCAAAACCGGGGTGTCACAACCTCACAAACTAACTAACTGAGTGCTAAATACAAAGTCTGAAAGAAATACATAATTGTCTTGGAACTAGAAGAAAAAGGCAAGACAATGAGGAAATCCAAATGTAGGAGAGACACCAAGGCCCACGAACGCCAGCGGGTATACCTTGAAGCTCTGGGTGGACTGAAGGTGACTCCCTCAATGCGGTCCACTGGGTCTGGATACGGGATCTGCACAACATTAAGAAGTGCAGTGTAGCATCAGTAGAACCGACCTCATGTACTGAGTAAGTGCCGAGCCTAACCTCAGCCGAAGTAGTGACGAGGCTAGACTTGACAATAACGATAATCTGTCATATTCTACAGCAAGTAACAAGGAAAATACAAGACAATGGATAAGCAAGCAAGTAAGGGATACGGGAGTAGTAAGGGGAAACAAGTGATGTGAAGCAGTATAGTTGACATATAGAAGTAAACAAGGGAGGCCATCTAACACAATAACCAACGAAGCAATTATAATATCAGAAAAGTAAACAATGGCACGGCATCACCCTTCGTGCTTTTACTCTCTTCCTCACAANCCCAATTTTCTAATTGATTTCATGAGTTTAAGCCTAGGTTTCTAGTGATTAGTGATGGATAATGGAAGAAAACGAGGTTACGAAGCTTACCCGAGTAGCAATGGAGGAAAAGTAGACTCAAGGCTCGAAAATGGAGGTTGGGGATGGAGGAGAGGGCTGGACTTGAAGAATTCCTGTGTTTGATATTCTGTTTTGGACTTAAGAATTAACTGGGTGAAATCCTTCTCTGCGATCGCAGAGAAGGGAATGCGATCGCGGAGTTGGACCTGGTTGGTGAAACGCGATCGCAGAAAGGAGTCATGCGATCGCAGAGTACGCTGGGCTAAGCTAATGCGATCGCGAAGGGTAGAGTGCGATCGCAGAGCTTCTAGAATCACATCACTGCGATCACGGAGCATATGTTGCGATCGCTTAGAGCATCTGAGACCCCAACCCACCTAACACTGTGCGATCGCAGGAGGACCTACGCGATCGCACTGAACGAAACCAGACACCAGAAACACCAGCAAAACACCATATTTTTTACCTTAAACTCATCCCGTTAGCTACCCAAAACTCACCCGAGCCCTCGGGTCTCAAAACCAAAAACACACACGTCTCCCAATACATCCTACGGAGTTGTTCAAGCTTTTAAATCATCAAAATATCATCAAGAACACGAAATTAAACCTCAGAACTCTTAGAAATTTTTTAAACTTCTAAATTTCCCATTTTTTAATCCGAATCACGTCATTTCAAGTTCGTTTTACACCAAAATTCACAGATAAGTCACATAACATATAATAAACTTGTTCCGGGCTCCGGAACCATAATACGGGCCCGGCAACACGGTTTTCACATAATTATTTATTTTCAAAATCCTTTATTATTTTCAGAAAATAATTTTCTTTAAATTGGGACCTCGGGATTCGATTCCGAGCATATGCCCAAGTCCCATATTTTCCTACGGACCCTCCGGGACCGTCGAATCACGGGTCCGGGTCCGTTTACCAGAAATGTTGACCAAAGTCAACTATATTCATTTATTAATTATCAAAACTCATTTTTATCAAATTTTCACATAATAGCTTCCCGGCTACACGCCCGGGCTGCGCACGCATATCGAGGTGAGACTAACGGAGGCTCTCGGAGCCTCGGAACACAGATATAGCTTAAATTACGTAAGATGACCTTTTGGGTCATCACAATCTCCACCTCTAAAACAAACGTTCGTCCTCGAACGGACATAGAAAAATACCTGAGTCTGAGAATAGATGGGGATAACGACTCCTCATATCGGACTCGGACTCCCATGTAGCTGCCTCGGCAGGCTGACCCCTCCACTGAACACGGACCGAAGGATAACTCTTCGACCTCAATTGTCGAACCTGTCTATCTAATATGGCTACTGGATCCTCCTCCTAAGTCAGATCCTTGTCCAATTGGACACCGCTGAAAACAAGAACAAGAGACGGATCTGCAATATACCTCCGGAGCATAGATACTTGAAAAACTGGGTGCACTGCTGATAAATGTGGTGGCAAGGCAAGTCTGTAGGCCACATCTCCTACTTTCTCNTGGTCTCCTACCATAAAAGCCAAATCTCGAACCCTACGATCTGCATAGCTCTTTTGCCTGGACTGAGTTGTACGTAGCCTATCCTGAATAACCTTCACTTTATCCGAGGCATCCTGGACTAACTCGGAACCCAATAACCTAGCCTCTCCGGGCTCGAACCATCCGACTGGAGACCGACATCGCCTACCATACAACGCCTCATACAGAGCCATCTGAATGCTCGACAGGTAACTGTTATTATAGGCAAACTCTGCTAAAGGCAAGAAATGGTCCCATGAACCACCGAAATCAATAACACATGCCCGCAACATATCCTCCAAAATCTGAATAGTGCGTGGACTGTCCGTCCGTCTGAGGATGAAATTCTGTACTCAACTCAATCTGTGTGCCCAACTCTCGCTGGAATACTCTCCAGAAGTGGGAGGTAA
>ML259443.1:152734-174476 GCA_005239495.1 Nicotiana undulata | reverse complement strand
CAACTTCGGCCTGGGCCATCCTGCGGTCCAGGTCGTCCAACCTTTCCAGTAGGTTGGTTTTCATTTCCGGCACCGTATCTACAATGGGTAGTAGTACGTCAACCGTCTCCTCAAGGGCCGCAATGCGGTCCCCTTGATTCACCATGGTCAGAAATGGTGGTGATGCCAATGTGTTCCCTCGTCCGATGTCGAGCCTAGGCTCTGATACCAACTGTTACGCGGCGCCTTCCTGAGATGCTTTGGAAGAGCGACGTAAGGCTAAGCAACCAATGTCAGGGTGGTTGTTGTCCGCCAAATAAGGTCCCCGCCACACGCTAGACTAGATTGTCAGTGCCGTGTGGGAAAACCAATGCCAACAATTGAGAGAACAGTAATAATGTTTGAAATGATGAAAGCTGGATTGCAATAATGAAAGCTATTACAAAAGGAAGGAAATGCGGTGTCGAGGGGTAGAGACACCAGTACAGGGATTTGCTTGCTTGAAAGTTTTGAATGCTATATACCCCCTAATAATGCTTAAAAAAAATAAACCCTAGTTACATGAGTAGACTAAACTAGGCTAGAGAAACATAATGGAAGTACATGGAATAAAGCTAGTCTATGATTACAAAGAAAAGGACTTAGTTTTCTACAACGGTAGAAACAGGTCCGTTGGCAGCAACTTTGTCTCCGGCATCATGATCTGCGCGCGCGGCATTGTCTGTGCGCGCGGCGCTGTTAGCAGCTGCTTGCGGCTGGGCGCTAGCGAGGAAAATTGGTGGGGCGACAGAGGCACCTGCGCGCTTGTCACTTGGAGCGGCCAAGACCACGGGGCCGTCCGTAGCGCTAGGCATTGGGAGGCTTGCTAGGACGCCACGGGGCGCGTCCAAGGGGTCATGGGGCATGGATGGAAAGCCGCCCATGACATTATGGCGCTGTGTTGTTTGATAAAGCTAAGTGAATCCACGTTCAGTTACTTTAATTAGGTTGAACTATATAGGAGTATAATTTATAGAAGCTGTCTAGTGAATTTAAAACATAGTAGTTAAGAACAAAATTGGCATGCTCAATAATATTAACAAAGATTAATTACTTCTCCGTCGAGGTTTGGATAATCTTAGTAGCTCATGGTTAATAAATAATAGTAGTACTAGACAATTACTCAACCTAACACTTTGTAATAACAATTTCTGCCTGGATCTCATCACACCCCATCTTACTTAAAAGATATTTAAGGGTTATTTATATATGCAATTAGTTCCCTACGCTTCAATCCAAACTAGTTAAATTTAGCTGAATGAATTTTTAACACCATTAAACTTATTGCTTCGACATTTGATAAGCTTTGACAGATGACGGAATTTCAACACATTGATCATTGATGAATTTTTCCGAGGACATGACCCTTGAAAAAAATGTGTGGAGGAGAACATAGGGTGGTAGGTAGTGGAGCTCTTTTTACTTCATACCGAGTGAAAGGCAGGCTAGCCTGATAAGGCTGTGTACTAGAGTGCTAGTGATTATTATTGTGTCCACACATTACTTTCACTTTTCAAGCCTTTCTTACATGTTACTGTTATTATTTTTCATCTATATTTTTAATACTTATGGTGCTGTTATTATTTCTATGCTTTCTGTTATTGATACTAATATATTATCTTTTTCGTCCGCTTGAACCGAGGGTCTGGTCTATTGAAAACAGCCTCTCTACCCCCTTGGGATAGAGATAAGGTATGCGTACACTCTACGCTCCCCAGACCCCACATGTGGGATTTTATTGGGTTGTAGTTGTTTGATCACTGATGAATTGCAAAACGGATCCTATGTAGCCTTGGGAATCAACCAAACTCCATCAATACTTACTCAACATACAAATGGCCAAAATTTGCACAAACTACAGGAAGGGGCCAGGGGGAGGGGGACAGGAGGGTGTTAGCAACATAACATTACTCAACTAGAAAACATTAGTATGAGCTTGCATATAATTTAACGAGATCAATGATGCGTTAGCTTTACATATCAAAACTCCCAAATTGGATTTCAAATTTGTCAGTGTATAACCTGTCTTGCTAGAAACATCAGGTCAGCAGTATTGCCAATATCGCTCCTTCAATCTGTAGAAATCAATGAAGAATAACAATAAGATCACGTAGAACATAAAATGCTGCAATAAGATCAAATGCGAATTCTAATCAACACAGTTTGCAGATACTTCACGGCAGCTTATGGTTAAATTTCAGTTCGTCTGTCGACTACTAATCTAATGTTAGAATAGAAATGCAAAAAATTGAAGCAGTGATTAAATTTATAATAAAGAAACCCTGAGGAATACCAAGACATTGGAAACCAACATGTTTTTACGAGGGAACTACTAAACGGCTAACAAGGGACTCAACCAAAAATTGGGCAAAAAAGAATCTGACACTGTTACAAAGGTCCAAAAAGAAGCTATACCAAACGCTGTAGGTACGGCAATATGAAACTAATACAACGTGCACAGAAAACCAAGATGACCATCGAGAACTCTTAATCTTCAAATAATTTTCAAAAGGACGGATGAAAACCAGAGCAATAAACTGCTGACCCCCCCTCCCCCCAACCCCACAAAAAAAATATGATTAAGATTTCGACAAATAGTGAATCAAGATAGTCTTATAGGCATCACCATGTGACATAGTGGGTTCAGATCAGATGTAAGGAAAGGGTTCATTTGGACACACTCAAATGTAACCAACCAACCAACCAAACTAAAGAAAAACAAAACAAGCAGGAAAAGAAACCAACGTTTGAGACCCTTTGCTTATGACTACATTAGTCAGGACACAACATCCGAGTATTAGGAACACCTCTAGCAAGGAGAGAAGGAAGGGTTTCAAAGCACAAATCAAGCGAAAAAAACGCAATTCGCCAAGCTAATTTAAAAAAGCATTTTAAAAGCCAATAAGATACCAGAAGAAGTTTACTCACATCTACGATATATGCTATTATGTCCACCATAAGGTCCGCGCTCCTGAGACTGCAAGCCAAACAGAAACAACGATCAGAAACTCTATTCTGAGCTACAGCTCAGAAAATGTCAGTCTCTAACATTTTGATCTTCCTTTAATGTTGAAAAGAAAGAGAAACGTCTATAAATATAACTTAGAAAGGAGACAAGGCTGGAAGGTCTTGATTAAAATAATTTGATAAGAATGTATACTTTATCAATTACATTTAGAAACTTTTGTTCTTTACCAACAGAGCTCAATGGCTAGAGCTTTTCATCCTTCCCGAAATAGGATGAAGAAATTTTGAACTTCTTTAGACACAGGCAAGATTCAACAGGTATCATCAACATCTACGGACTAAGGAGGACCTCTCCTTAGCTTAAGAACATTTTCCAGGAAAATAGTCATCATAATCAGGTTGTATAAAGTATAAACCACTTCAAGTCATTTTGCAAAAGTGAACTTGCTAATCAGGAATATGAAAATATCCTAGGTCATTGGACATTGAACAGAATGGAGTTAAAAAGGTTTCGAATTGGTCCATTTACATGCCATTTCTTTCTTTTTCCTTTTCTGGAGGGCTTAAATATGGCCTACTGTTCATACTTTCATAAAAAGAAGATGCATTCCCCACAATTGCAAGTGTATTCTACACGAGATTTGCTTTCGCAACAGTGAAGTATATTACTATCCACATGCAAAATCAAGCAACAAATCTTTAAGGTGCAGATTGCAGGCCATTAAATTGAAAAATATGCAATATACAACAATTAGCATAAATTGGAGCGCTATTCGATTCGAACTATAGAGAAAGTCCCAATTAGACCAAGGATCAGATAGGCAACTGAGTTTCAGTTTAAAAAAGGGATAAAATCTCAATAGAACGAGGTTCAGTTCAAACCGGGTGCTCAAGATGATGAATGCCACAAGAGAGATAGAAGAAAGAAGATCTGTCTCAATTCAAGTTTGTAAGAGTGCCAGGTGTATATACTATACAATAGAAATGGAATGGGAAATAGCTGGGAATTCCAATCAACAACTGAAAGCTTGTCATGCAAAACTGTGAACAGTAACAACGGCCACAGATCATTCATTTCTATACCTGAAAAGAACTCGGAAAGATTCTGGCTCCATAAACTGAACCTGATAAGACATATTAAGGAGACAACTTAAACACCAAGACATACTCAAAAGAGCAAAAACTATTGAGTCAAAAATATGTCAAGAACCGGGTAATTGCAGTATTAACCCACCTGGTGACTGGCCACTGCCTAGCTGGTGATAATAGGCAAAAGATGGTGTAGCAAGAAGTCCACGGCTATGTGATAACATACTGAGTGAAAGAAAGCACAAAGTTTATAAATTACTGAGGTAAAGTATCTGCAAGACACTATCCTAGTTTAAAACGACGTCCACTAGCAAAGATAATGGTATGAACCTTTGGGTTGCAGTTGGAAAAGAGCTTTCTAACCGCAATCGAGAAACTCCAACGGAATCTATACGATGTGGATTATCTACCTGCATAGGCAGAAAGAGGGTGCCTCAAAGATAAGTCTAGGTGTAGACAAGAAGCTAGGAACATAAAATGAAAAAGCAGCATAAATGCAACCAATTTGCAACTTACTACAGCTGAAAGTGGCCGCTTGCTTCGAGATAACAAATACCGATGGTCAATGCCTGAGCCTTCTCGGACAAGGACAATAAAAGACAAACATCAATTATATTCAACAGGAAGAGGAGGGGAGGGGATTCAAACGGCAGGGATCTGGGAATGTTTGCAATCAATAAACATTAAACATAAAACACATCCTCTAAAAGAAGAAAACATGAGAATTATAAAAAGATAAATACATCCTCTATTTTTTTTCCTTTACAAGGTAACAGCACGCACAAACTCCCCTACCCATGACTGCACAACAATCTTTTCATAGTTTGTTCCCTTGATGACTCGAACTACCAACCTCTAGGTTGAAACTGGACTGCTCTTGCCACGACTGCTCTTGCCACTGGAGCATGCCCACTTGTCTAAATTCTCCATCTTGTTGCTTAATATTTATCTGGATTCTCCTTCACCGTCACCCATTCGTCTGTCTGTTTGTCTCAAGCATACTCCACACAAGAATTATCTTTTTTTCCTTTAATAGGGGGAAAAAGTACAAATAATTGCAGAGGGCATTGTGCTATGAGATTAGCATAAGAAGTCTAGTCCAGCCAATTGTCTGGATCGAGAAGATTAAGACTGTCCAAGCACCAGGTTGTCGCTAAGCTTTCTATTATTTTCAATATACATGTTATTTACCTTTTTTTTTAAAACACAGATGAATGAAATCTTAACTCGGCACCAATAAAAGACCGAGATAAAAGGACACTTTGTTTTTTTTGATGAAGTAATATGTTTCATTAAGAAGGCATCAAGAGGATGCAAAGTTACAAGGGGCATATGAGCTAAATAAACAAAAAAATTACAGGAGAACATTGTTTGCCCCAAAACAAAGTCTCAATCTAGGACAAGGGAGCTAATAAAGTCCAAAAGGTGTCCTGTACTATTTACGGGGGACAACTTTGTCCAGCAAAAAAGGTTGAGCAGGCATTTGGATTTGAGTAAGTGGTTCGGGGTTGAGGTGTCATCAAAGCATCTTCTATTCCTCTCGTTCCATAAACACCAAAAAATAGTTGCAGGGATCATAAGCCAGATTTCCTTGATGACCTTATCAACCTCCCAAAGACTCCAGCTCATATGTGCATCTCTCAGGGTCTGTGGCATTACCCAACTTAGACCAAAAATACAAAAGAACATGTTCCATAGGTCTGGCTACTGGGCAGTGTAGAAGTAGGTGATTAACTGTTTCTTACATTTGTTGACCAGCTGAAATCCCCTTTTGCATAGGTTATCTTGTGTTAAGCATGCTTCGTGAAGGGCAATCCAGTTGAAGCATGACACCTTTACAGGTAATTTTGTCTTCCATATCAGTTTCCAAGGCCATGTATGCAATACCTGATTCTGATTGTTAAGTTGCCTGTAGCACTCTTTAACAGTATAAAGACCTTTACATCCCCATCTCATGTTGTCTGGAATATTCTCATCAATGTTATAGGCCTCTAAACTTGCTAGCATTTCCATCAAGTCTTCTATCTCCCAGTCTTGAACAGATCTTCTGAGCTGCACATCCCAATTATCATTTGCTCTATTATGAGCAATAGAAGAATTCTTGTCCAAGGCAATGTTAAACAAGCTAGGATAGACCTCCATGAGAGGAGTGTTGTTTAGCCATTTATCCTTCCAAAACTTCTTAATATGACATCCACTGCCGGGTTTGAAATGAATATTCTGAAAAAATTCATTCCATAGTTTGCTAACATGCTTCCAGGGCCCTATTGATCACCTCTTTCCATAGACTTGGTTCACATGTGCCATATCTCCAGAGCCATTTCATTAGCAAACCTTTATTGTGCTTGTCTAGATCTCTGACCCCCAATCCACCTTTGCATTTCAGTTGCAAGACCTTATCCCATTTAATCAAGTGATACTTGTGAGAACTGTTGTTTCCTTCCCATAGAAAGTCCCTCCTGATCTTGTCCAGCCTTTTAAGTACCTTTTTAGGGATGGGAAACAGTGACATGACATAAGTGGGTATATTGTCAAGCACACTACTGATGAGAGTTAGTCTTCCTCCCATAGAGAGGTATTGTTGTTGCCATGAAGCCAGTCTTTTCTCAAAATTCTCCACTACATTCCAGATATCACAACTTTTGAATTTAGCTCCCAATGGGAGCCCCAAATAGGTGGCAGGCAATGACCCTATGCTGCAACCGATGATCTCTGCCAACTCCTCAATGTTGCTCACCCGATCGACCGGATATATAATACTTTTCTGCTTGTTGATGTGGAGTCCTGATAGTGCTTCGAATAGCTGGAGTGTAAGATTCAGGTACAGGATTTGGACTCGAATAGCTGGGAGATAGTGACTGAGTTTGTGTTTGTGCCTACACTGAAGCCTTGGATCCACTGCATTTGTCTGGCTTTTTCCATCATTTTACTTAAACCCTCCATGGCTAGTATGAATAGGAAGGGGGAAAGAGGATCCCCTTGCCTAAGCCTCCAATCCAGCACTTCATTAGCTATGAGAGCTGCATCAGTAATCTGTCTGTGTTTAATGAAAGCATTTTGAGGAGAAGAAACCAGCTTCCCAATAACCTTTTTCAATCTTTCTGCTAACAACTTGGCCACAATCTTATAAACACTTCCAATAAGGCTTATTGGTATGTAATCCCTAAGCTCAATAGCTCCCTTCTTCTTAGGTATCAAGGCAATGAAAGAGGCATTGCATGATCTCTCCATGTAACAGTGCTGGTGGAAATGATTTAGTGCTGCCATAATCTCTGGTTTGATGAAACCCCATGACTTCTGAAAGAAGGCCATGGTAAAGCCATCTGGACCTGGGGCTTTATCTGGGGCACATGATTGAATGATAGCATAAACTTCATCTTCCACAAATCTGGCAACATCTTCAAAGTTGGAAGATGGTCTCCACTCTTCCTTCTCTGTGTAAAGAGCTTGGTAATAGTTTAAAATCTCCCCCTTGATCAATTCTTTATCTTCTGAAATCTCATTGTTTATCTTGAGTTTGTCAATTGAGTTGCATCTCCTATGAGAGTTGGCCAGAGACTGAAAGTATTTAGTGTTCCTGTCCCCTTCTTTTAACCATAAGCATCTAGATTTTTGCCTCCAAGAAATTTCCTCGGCTTTAGCAATCTCTTCCAACTCCATTCTAAGAGACAGAAACCTTTGTTTTTCTACTTGAGTTGGGGCTTTGCTTTCAGTTGTTTGCTCTAAGGCTAAGAGTTCATCAAGAGCCCTGCTTCTCTTAGTGTCTAACATGCCGTAAACTTCTTTGTTCCATTTGGAGATGTCCTTCTTCAAGCACCTTAACTTCTGAATTAGTACAAAGTCTGGGTTGCCACTTATTGTGTAATTTTGCCACCACCCTTTCACCATATCAATGAATCCCTCTCTTTGGAGCCACATGTTTTCAAATTTAAAGCAAGATGTTGTCAAATCCCATTCTCCACTTTCTAGCAATAGAGGTTTGTGATCTGAGATGACCCTTGGGAGTGCTAGTTGCTTGATGGCTCTAAAGTTTTCATTCTATTATGTGGAGACCAAGAACCTGTCAATTCTTAAGGCTTGGAAAATATCCTCCCCTCTTGACCATGTGTATTGGGCTCCATGTAATGGCAAATCCATTAGCTGCAGGTCCTCAATTGCTTCAGAGAAGCATCTCATAGCTTTGGTCCTTCTATGACAGTTCAATCTTTCAGATTCATACATACATACATTGAAATCCCCTCCAACCCATTGTTCCTCCCAAATACCTCTAACTGATCCCAATTCCTGCCAAAAATCTTCCCTTTCAGCATTGGAGTGAGGACCATAAACACCTGTAAACCCCCATCTGAAGTCCTCATGGAGGCTTTCAAGAAAGCAAGTATTAGTAAATCACCCCTGGTGAGAGTCAATACACCTCCACGATCTCTTATCCCATAGAATAAGTATGCCACCCCTTGTGCCACTAGCCTTCAACTATGCCCATTCAGCCCACCTATTCCCCCAAATTTGGTAAAGCATATTGGTTGGGATGTTCTCCATTTTGGTTTCCCGGAGACACACAATGTCAACTTTCCACTTTCTAACTAGTGATGTGATAGTGCTCCTTTTATCCCTGTCATTGAGGCCCCTAATGTTCCAGCTTAGCATTTTGACTTTCATCTGGAAAGAGACTTTCCTTGCCTGCCCCTTTCCTTTTTGTTCCTTCCTTCGTAGTTGATGCCACAGATTAAGTTTTGAACCTCAGTTTCCCCTTTTTTCCTCCCTTTTCCCTTCTTACCAGTTGAAGAGGGTGATCCCCTTTGTCGTAATTGAACCAGTCTTTTCTGGTCCATTCTCATGATTAAATCAAAAATTTCGTGCTCATCCGCTCCATTGATCCCGAAAGCCTTGCATACTTTACCCAGCACCAGTTTGGTCCATTTGGAGGTTTCTACTGCTGTAGGTTGTTGAATTCCTTGCTGAAATCCCTGCAATTCCAGTTGATCATCGTCGTGCCATGGCAGAGAAAGTGACTCAGTGTATGAATCTGTTTCTGAGCGCACTAAAGCAGAAGAGGCAACATCAAACCAGCCCATTTGTTGGGGTAGACCCCTTAGATTAGAAAGAAAATTTTCCGATTCATTATCAGCTTCATCATCAGCTTCTGAGTGTGTTACTGGGGTTGCATGCGTGACTGCTTCAAAGAATGGCACTATGGATTGGGTCTGCTGACAGAAGGTTGATGGAGAAGAAGGAATAGCAATCTTGGAATTAGGTCGTGAATCCTGAAGAGTCCCTTTAGCACGCCATTCCTGATTAAAAGTGGGTTTAGTTGCCTTCATCTTTTGTTGGGCCTTCATTTTTGGGGCTTTGTAATAATTAGAAAATTGGCCCACCATCTTCTCTTTAATACTAGCCCATTAGATAAAAGAACACTTTGTTACCAATACGAGCATTAGAAGTGCAATCACGATTCCCATTTTCTACCGAATACTATCAGTTACCATTTTGTTTTCATCATTCATCATTGTCCGGTTCTCAGGAGTTCACTTATATTGACTAAACTTGCCCCCCCCCCCCCTTCTTTCCTTGCTTTCTCCAGCTCGTTCCTCATGGCAATCATGATGGAAGTTAAACTCTCCCATCAGACATCATCGTGCTACTTGCTTCATTTGATCTGGTGTGAAGGCAGCAGCTAGACTATTTTAATTTCAGCTGATAAAATATCTGCAGACCATCCCTAAAGCCTGACAAGGCACCAATCTTGTTTCGTGCATCTATACCACTTATACCTCTCACAAACATGGATTGCTTTCTTTCTTTCTCGCTTTAATTTTTCTTTGAAAACAAAAACAGGGCTCCAAAGTCTTCCTTTTAACACCAAGGGTGCAGCCTAACGGTAAGCGAGTGAAACCATGAGAGATCAGTGCTCACGTTCCAGCAGAGACAAAAAAAAGTTATGCTATTTTCCTAGGGGCCTCTATTTAGGAGTAAAACCTGGTTCATTAGATGTCTTGGCACGAAGGTATAACATGGTCCCTTGCATATGACATCCCAGATTTCATGCCCTTCGGACCATATTAAACATAAGGAGTTGAATAAAATGGAATAAACAACACATAGTGCATTGCATTAAGTTCTATTCACATAGGCATTGTGTTACCCTAACACACCATTCTACTCTAAGTAACTATCTACTTAATTATCAAAATGCCAATGAGCTTGAGAGGATAATATTGAAAAACAAGTACAATACACAAGCAGAACATTTGACATGGAAAGCTAAGTCAACCAATTATGTCTAATGACGTAAGGAAAAGAAAAAAATGTAGAATTGAAAAGTAAAATATTAAACCTGAATGGATCTGACTAGCTGGCGCTTGTTGTCTCAAGAGGTGCAGAAGTTCATTGGTTGCATATGATCCTCTATCGACTCTATGATCCTCAGAATATCTTCTCATGTAATTTACCTTTTTGCTGGGTTCATTCCTCTTCGAGATAGCTATAACCGCAAGAAATTAATCATTAGAGACAAGAACTCACTGTTGCAATCAAGTGACAATTGTTTAACTCCATAGATGTTGTGAAGCGTACATTGGGCCTAACTCAACCCCGAAAAGTAGCTCATGAGGTGAGGATTTCCAAAATCGTATGAGGAGATCACAACCCATTCCCTCAACTTATGTGGGACTTAACACCCCTACTTTACCCGCACAACATGTCCCAACATTGAGAAACGCAACATCAGGGATCGGTGGGTCTAGCTCTAATAATACCATGTGAAAAAATGAACATTGGGCTTAACTTATGAGCTAAGTGTTGGGTTTGAGTTAGTTCATTTCTTCTTAATGTTAAATGTATTCTCTGTTTCATTTTACGTGATGGTGTGTCTGAGTGCACAACTGCACATGGATTTTAAGATGCCAATTTGACTTTTATAATATATTAATGAATGGAAGAGAATACTAAAGTAGTGGTTGAAAAGAGGCAAACATCAAATTAAAGTTTAAGTGTGAATATTTTAAAGAATTTAGAATCTTAAAAGTTGTGAAAGTTGTAGAGAAATGGAATGGTGTCAAACATTTTGGAGCGTCCTAAAATGAAAAGAGTGTTGTATCATTTTGGTTCCCTGTAATTGTAGAGCGAACTAAGTTTTTGCTATATACATATCTGCACAATCTTAGTGTTGTTATTACGAAGAATATGATCTTTACTTATATAAAAAATATGCACCTTGTACATATGAAAAGGTTTAGAATGCCAGTAATTATTTTAGGTAGGAGAATGAGCTATAGGTATGTTCCTTATCTGGCTTGTACATCATCGAAATTCCAACATACTTGAGAGGATAATCAAGCAATTCATTCCCCAAAGATCTCTTTGATCTATATTCTTTACAGAAATAAGGGTCATCAAGGTTTTAAGGCAAAAAGCACACAGATAATCACATCAAACTGTCATCAGATTGATAAATATAAGGGTTTCAAGACACTCACATGGAACCTGTATTTTCTTCTCCTCACGAGGTTCCCTTTTTGTAGGAACAGTTGCACGTTTAGTTTGCTTGCTCTTAGGCACGGGTTTTGCAAGAGATACCTTCAAGTTTACCTAAAATTAAATCAACATTAAAATAATCATGAGCAAAGCAATTTTCTCAATAACTTAGCAGCAGATTACTGTAACACTGAAACCTTGGATCCACTTTCGTTGACTGGTTCGTGACTGACTGCCTCAATGCATGCTAGAGCAGACTCACGGCTTATATAATTGACAAAGGCAAAATCTTTTCTTCTTGAGGAAGCAAGATCTTTTGCAAGAACAACACTCTCAATTTCACCAAATTTGCCAAAGTAGTCCCGCACTTTCTCTTCATTCCATGTGGAAGGTAAATATTCAGCATAAACTGATTTAACCTTGACAAAGGCAAAACACTTCCAATTTAAGTATTTTACTCAAATTTAAAAAGTGCATTTTCGACACAGATAGTTAATCTGCTAGGAAAGGGAAAGATAAAGAACAAAATAGAACAAATTGAGGCTTCTCCCTGGCACCACTTGGCATTTATTTCAGGTAAACAAGTTGATAAGCATCAATGTATTAATTCCAAAAGTTTCCAAACTGACCTTTAGCATTTCTTCTTCATTTGGCTCAACTAAAGGCTGCGCCCATGCAACTTTTACATTCATGTGTTCCCCAAAAACATCCTTCTTCTGAAGCTTATTGAAAGCAATCTTAGCTTCTTTACTTGTTTCAAGTTCAACAAAAGCAAACCCTCGATTCTGCTCAATGTTATTAGGATTAGCCATAACTGTAACCTTATCGATCTTTTCAATTCCAGCCTTCTTCAGTAGATCAATTACCTGTCAAGAGATAAACTCTTTAGAAGTCACTTTAACCCAGAGGAATTAAAATAATCAGTAGTGAACAATAAAGCTTACGTCTTCAGTCTTCCATTTCCTGTCAATATTGCCTAGGTATATTGTGTCATTACCCTCAACAAGGGATACACTACATTTCTTTCCAGATATCTAGGTTTCAAGATCAAACAAATATGTTAGTCCATCGCACACAACAGCTTAGGCCTTAGTGCAGAAACTGCAATTGTCTTCTCAACAGGACTGCACAAGTAAACTTAGCTAAAAGATATTATTCTCTATGCCGTAATTTTGGGCGGAAACCGAAAATTGCATGAACCAAGAATCACCAGAATCGACATCCAGAGAGTATGATTTTACCTCAAACCATAGTACTTATGACCAGTACAATTACACAAAGCAAATCTTAAGAATTGGTAGCCACATCCACTTATTAACCAGAAAAAAGGTCTGTCACCAATATCCATTTAAAGCTTGGTACCCAAAAATAAGTTTTAACTGAACCACTTTCCAAAATGTAGCACCTATTTTATGGGATAAATATAGATAAGCTTCCAACATATAAATCTTAAATCATCATCTAGATTCCTGTAGATAGAGTTATATCATACCATCACACTCTAAAGAGAACAAAATAAGAAATGTTTGAAAAGATCACGCCAGGTACGATCGGCGACCGCATAGAGAGAACAGAGAATGAACTACCAAATTGACATTATTTAAAGCATTATACTGAATATTATCGAAATCATTGGTGCTACACTGCTATTTCTGACTAGTAGTAACAATAGGTGGATGTATGATATGACAAAAATCTGACCATAGTATTCTGCCAAAAGAAAACAACAGCATGCAGCTAAGAATAAAAGTCATGTGCTTGCATTGTAAATCGATCAAACTAAGAGCAAATCCATAGTCCATAATTACCATTAATCAAAACTGAAAAGTTAAATATTCCATATTTTAATGTTGATCTTTATCAGAGGATCCAGACCAACTTGATAGATATAGTAGATCATAAGATTGTCAAATTCATCCGAGCCCCATTGACATTTTCAACAAGTTCCCTTTATATACAAGCATGGCCACCCATTAGTGACATTATATAAATCACTCCAAGTCCTTCCAGGAAAAAAGGCAACTATTGCTGCTTGGAAATAAAGTTTTTGTAGGTTAAAGTTGCTCTGCTGTCACCTTTCTCCCCAAAAAAAAAAGTTGTTGTGCTAAGATCCTTATCTAAAAGCTTACACAGTTCAAGATAAGACATTTTTACTTATTCATTTTAGTTTTGCAAGACACACTCTAAATTGCTGCCTATTTTTTTTACCAAACACATAAAGAATTTTGGGGATGATTGACGGTAAAACAAAGATCCAAAACTTTGCCTATCATGTTGAATAGTATGAGGAGCCTCATATAAAATACTTAGCTATTAGATTGTAGCCACTTTTATCTATTCATTCGAGGCTTATGACAAAGGATACTTCAAACCACGAGAATTAGCTTTGTTATCAAATTGCAAAATGAGAAATGTTTGAAAATATGGGAAGGTAAGTCTGAACAATTGAAACCTGAAAGGTTAGATGGCAGTCTCTATAATTAATCTTATTGAAAAAATCAAACTGATATTGTAAAATGGTTTGGATATAACAGCTAATCATTCTTTTGATAACCTATAACAGCTAATTGTTTATGAGAGAGAAAGAGGGAACACCAAAATACTCTACTCTCTTCATAAAGGATGACAGTAAAATCACATGCTTACATTTTAAAATTTCTTTGCTATATACATAACATTATGAGAAGCCAAATTTATTTAGAATTAGTTTAATTAATAAGTTTGAAACTTTTGTAGGATCTAGGAAATTGATAGCTAGGTCGAAAAATTCATACGAATCTTGTCACACACTAGATTTAATAGCTTTATGTGTAGACAAAACAGCCACAACCACACTACTTAAACGAACTTTTGATCCATAGTAATTCCAAACGGCATTACCTCAACTTTGGAATATCTTTCTACAGCCTTCTTTGCATCAGCCGCGGAAGCAAACCGCACGAACGCAAACCCTTTGTTCTTCCCCGTTTCACGATTTGTCACCACTATTACATCCACAACCTCACCAACCTCCTCAAAGATTCTCCTAATATCACCCTTCTTTGTCTCCTTGTCTAATCCTCCAATAAAAATCTCTGTCCTCCGCCTCTTCTTCCGCTCTAATGCCTCCAATTCCCCACTCAATACTATTCCTTGGTTCAACCTCAGACTAGTATCTGCAGCTTCCATTGTTTCATCCCTGCTCTGACTGTTTTCTTCCAAATTTTGATCCTTACATGAGTCCAAATTATCACTAGTAGAAACATTAAGATTACCTGTTTCTGAATCAAGAAGTGCAGCTTGAGAAACCGTATCAGCAGTCTCAACAAAAGTAGTGTCTTTACATTCCAAAACTGGAGGCTCTAATGTATTTTGGGTTGCACTCACATTAGTAGCTTGCTCAACTTCCATAGGATATAGATTGTATTTCATTGATTGCTCGCCATCAGCTGATACAGCCTTACAAGACTCTAGATTTTCAGTCTCTGGAGGACTAAACTTAGCTACTGAATCCAAAACAGTTTCTGCGTCCCCACTTTTGACTGTAGATTTAAGTTTGGGGACTTTCTTCTTTACAATCTTCTTGACAATCTTTTTAACTGGACGAAGGTGAACTTTTTCTGAATTAAGAACTACGTTTCCTGTCTCAAGAGAACCTATATTATCCTTCGAATCCGAAATGGGAAGCTCTAATTCATGTTTAGATACACTAACCTCAAAATCCTTCATTCCATCATTTTTTAAGATATCTTCAGCCGCAACGATAGTACCTTTCTCAACTTCTATTGGATAAAAATTGCCTTTTTCTGGGTCGCCACCGTCACCAACTGTAGCAGCAGTAGTAGGCTCTAAATTTTTAGTTTCTGATTCAATAATGCCTGGAGAGGTGGCCAATGTATCCGAAACAGTTTCTCTGTCACCATTTTCCCTGTCTTTGACTGATTCCTCATTCTTCGATTTGGGGACTTTTTTCTTAACAATCTTCTTGACAATCCTTACCGTCTTTTTCACCACTTTTTTCTTACCAGCTCCTACTTTCTCCTCCCCAGCAGCTTCAATTTCCACTTTGTTATCCTCCGGCGAGCTCAACATGGTTTCCTTAGTGGTTTCCCCAATATTCATAACCGTGTTTGTTGTTTCAGGAACTTGCGAGATCAGGGATTGCTCGCTGATGCCTTTAGAATTAGTAGAGTTGGGAGACAATTCAGCGGAGTTAGTGGTGATGACGTCAGCGGCATCGGCAGTGGTGGTGGACGGTGGGGGAGTGGGGGAACCGGTGGATTTGGTTACTTTAGGAATGGATTTTCTGGCGGTCTTTGTGGTTTTACGGCGCCACTGCGGCACCGACGCAGCTTTCGGCGGCATTGAACGGCAGGGGAAAAGACAAGTCACTAGTTATTTGCAAGTCGAAAAGGTCGCCTGAAGAGGAAACTGGAAATCTTAAGTGCGCACCGGAAATTCCGAAAAGGGACTAGGAATGGCAGTGAGTCGAGGTGAGTCGAGGTGAGGGACAGGGTATGAGGGCTAACTTTTTCCCTGCCAAAGTTGAGGAAAATTAATTGGCAAATAGCCACTTTTATAGTGTGTTTGCCCAATCATCTAAAATTTGTTTATTTTGATAAGTATTTTTGTAAAAGTGCTTTTTAAAAAAGCTTTTTTGTTGAGAATTAATTTGTATTTGACTAATTAATTTGATATTATGATTTGTTTGGCCATAAATTTTGCCAAAATAAATTTAAATTTTATTTGGCAAATACATATTTGACCATAAATTTTACCTACATTTTGGCAAAATCCCAAGTCCCAAATTCCAAAACCAGCTCAATAATTGATTTTGGGCCAAAATATCACTATTACATTTTTTAAAAATTGCCCCAAACTTTTAAAAGCAATAACAAACATGTTGGATGGTTCGAAAGGTGCTTGAGGCAAGGGACAAATTGCATTGTATTAACAACTTGTCACAAGACACATTTATAGAGCAAGTGTACCTACATCAACTAAGTATATTACCAAAAGTTCCATGAAAAGGATTGATGTGTCAAAACCATGCAACACCAAAAGTCATCTTCACCATGTGGCTTCAAGTGCAGAAGAGAGTATTAACAACTGATAGACTGAAGACATGGGGAATGCAGATAGAAGACACGTGTTGTTTCTGCCACCAAAAGCCAGAGACGCGAGATCACTTATTTGTAGAATGTGAATATGGAAAATGCCTATGGCACATACTCATGAATTGGCTGCACATTCAATATCCTCTTATAGACTCATGGACATCAAATCATCAATGAATAGTTATGAAAACAAAGGGCAGATCTCAGTCGGCAAGAGTTCTTAAGACAGACTATGCAGAGTATATTCATGCACCGTGAATTGAAAGGAATTCTTGGATTTTCTAGAAGAAAGCTACTACATGGGAGGTCCTAGCTAAGAGAGTGACTTGCATATGCAATTTCAGAGATGAAGGGTATACACGAGTGTTGCTTAATAATTGTGAATATTAGTGCGACATAGAATGTAGAGTATTTTTCTATTGGATACTTTCCTCTAGCATGTAAAGTAGACTGAGATGGTCTATTCAAATTTGTAAACGTTACATTGGTGATTAATGAAAAAAAAGTTTAATAACCAAAAAAGAAAAAAATTGCCCCAAGCTTTTGTATTTTATAAAAGAACCTACCATTTATTATTTTGTAATAATGTTGCTTCGTGTTCTCGGTCATCTGGTAATGTATCATGTCGTTCATTACAAAATGATAATGTTGTATCAAATTTATTTATGTTCAAAACTATGGTTCGCGATAACATAACGAATGTTATTGATAATGGTATTTTTAGGTATTTGTGATAATTTTTAGAACTTGTGGGTATAAGTCATGTTTCATGATTTTTCAAAATAAATTTAGGAAATATGTTTTGAAAATTGATGTCCACACACGTTTTCATTTTCAAACCAAACTTCACCCAAATCAGATTTTTCAAAACGAATTTGGGAATCTATGGTCAAACGCTAGCTTAGTGTTTGGCTAAACTTTTGCAAACTGCTTCTAAGTGTATTTTTCTCAAAAGTGATTCTCATAAAAGTGCCTTTGGAGAGAAGTTACATTTTTTTGCTTCTCAAAAATTATTTATGCTTCTTCTCAAAGCACTTTTTTCCTCCTAAAAGCTTGGTCAAACACTTTAATTTTTCGCCCAAAGAACTTTTGGCAAAAAAAACTTGACCAAACATACTATTAGCCACTATTATAGTTTTACCAATATTTAAAAAGTTATTAGCACAATTGGCGTACAAGTTTAAAGCTTTTGATAAGTTAACTCCATATTGGTAGTAATGGACTTTGAAATTTTTATTTGTGAAACCTCAAGTGCTGAAATTTCTTTTTGCTTTGTTAGTTTAAAAGCTTACAAGAAATAGGTTAAAATGTAAGTATTTCTTCACATAAGTGTGCAGTTATTATTATATCGTCCTAACACCTCGCTTATTGACCTTTATGTTGCTTACTCGATCTCTATCAATTAAAGCCTTATATCAATTTTATATCCTAGAAAAAAACCTAGGCATTTTATTTTTCCTGTTTTGGTGTCAAATAGAAAATAAAAGAAAATATTAGTTAAAATATGTTTTTAAAAGCATTTAACATGCTTTAGCTCCATCAGTGTTGTTGACAATTGAATTTGTATAGATAAAATGATTTGTATCCATGATAAAAAAAGTCGCATACCAATCTACTGGATTTCTGAGTTGCAGTAATTGATCACTCCTCGAGCTCCAGTACTATATTTGATCTTGGCTTGAATTTATTTGTTACCTAACCGATGAGAAAGTCAAAGTTTTCTAGCAATTAATAGTTATTTCAAGCTTACTTGAGAGAAACACTGGAATAATAAAGATTTTGTAGGGAAATGACACGAAAAAATAATAATAACAACAACAACAACAACAACAACAACAATAATAATAATAATAATAATAATAATAATAATAATAATAATAATAATAATAATAATAATAATAATAATAATAATAATAATAATAATAATAATAATAATAATAATAATAATAATAATAATAATAATAATAATAATAATAATAATAATAATAATAATAATAATAATAATAATAATAATAATAATAATAATAATAATAATAATAATAATAATAATAATAATACTGCAATAATATTATTTGTTAGCAGTTACTCGATTTGGCTTGAGTCGTGCTAGGCACTGCCTTAAGAAACTATTTCAGCAAATGTAAAATATTTCCCCATGATTAAGCACTCTATTTATTTAGAGAATACAGGAATCAACAAAATTAAATAATACCAACAAGTTTTGGAATAAACCGGAGGGAAGGAATGAAAGATGATTGCCACTTATTTATGGCTTAGCTATTTGGCCACATATCTTCATGCAAAAGGCCACATGGTAGATATTTATCGCCACTTGTAAATAGAACACATGGCTATTTAAAATTTTGAAAATACTCCCAAATCCCTACGTATATTCAAAATTTATAGGAAAAGGATAAAGGAATGGAAGAATTGACTTGTTGGACTTGCATGGTCAAAATGTAATATGTTTGGTATTTTCTGGACTATGAACTAAACTTAGACCAATAAAATTTAACCCACAAAATTACTGGTCAAATGTAATATTTCTATGAACCAATAATTCTTATTGTAAGTTAGAAATCTTATCAATCACATTTTGACCCCCGATAATTTTGTTGTTCAATGCGGTTTTTCGCCTAATAGGACATGTGCGTGCTTGGTTATTCATGAGATCTCTAAGACTAGGCCAAAATCTCACACGAGCGGCGCACTTCACTCTCATATAGGTGAATTCATCAAGTATATACTGCTTTTAAATACACCATCAATAAGGACTATGACTTTCATTTAGGGTTATAACTCAACCTCTCAATTAGCAGCAGTCAAGCACTCTCTTTTAGTGCTTTAGTGCCAATGGCGACTTGTTATTGCCCATATGAACCTAGTTCATGGAGTCTTCAATCACATAGGTTGGTTTACCATCTCTATTGACAACATGTCGGCCTTAACCCCATATCTTTTGGGGTTTGAAGAATTAATTTTCTTCCCACAGGTTTAGTCACAGGATCAGCCAAATTTATCTCTGACTTCACATAGTCAATGAAATTTATTCCATCTCTCAACAACTGTTTTATGACATCATGTCTCAATTTCATGTGTCTACTTAACAATTATAAGATTTATTTTTTGCTATAGTTATTGCTGATTGGCAATCACAGCGTATAGACACAGAAGGCAATACGTCCTTTATTAAGGGGATATTAGCTAAGAAGTTTCTTAGTGTCACGACCCCAAATCCTAAGTCGACCGTGATGACGCCTATCATGGGACTAGGCTAGCCAAACAATCACATATTTACATAACATTTTCATAAATTCCAAAACTGTTTCCAATATTTCATAAACATCTTTAAATTTTAAAATTTTATGCAAAAAAAAAACGAAATAAACAGTCTAATTGTTACCCCAAGACCTGGAGTCAACCCGTCATGAGCATCTACGAGTAGTACAAAATAAACTTTACTGTCATAATGCATCAAGTCTCGAAACGAGGAACTAAAACCAAAAACAAGAAAGGGAAAAGATAAGTTGCGGATGCTGAACAACTTCCTCGAAATCCAACTCTGACTCCACGAATAGAGGAAAGAAGCTAACGCTCAGAATCAGCACATGTATCTGTACACAGGGGTGCATGGAGTAATGTGAGTACGTCAACTCAGTAGTAATGAAAATAAATCAGGTCTGAGCAGTAAGAAACACACAAAGTCAAATTATCATTTCACAATAAGCACAATCTTTCTTTCTAACAGTGTATACATTAAATCATCACGCTTAAAAAAAACAATTCCAGTAAAATCCTTTGAAAAGTTCAATTTCCAATAATTTCAGAAAAATATCCAAGAAGTTTAGTGTAAAAATGATGTGAATCATAAGTAGCCACTCGAGCAAAAACATGAATAGTAAACCGCCCCGCGGGCATAATATCACTCAAAATCAGTCTCTTAGCATGCCTCACAATTACTCATAATCAGCCCCTCGGCCAACCTCACAGCCACTCATGCCTCCCAATCACTCGTCACTCGCACTTAGTAGGTACCTCTGCTCGTTGGGGGTGTACAGACTCCGGAGGGGCCCCTACAACCCAAGCGCTAATATCAAGCCATCTCGTGGCATAAATCACTCAGGCTCTCGGCCTCTCACATATCATAACAATGTAACATGCTGCGGCGTGCAACCCGATCCATCATATCCTCACAATATTGGCACTCGGCCTCACTCAGTCAGAAACTCTCAAAGTGCCACTCGGGCTATCAATAGATGGGGTACTCGACCCAAAATAATATTTATATCACAAAATGGTGTAAACAAGTTTGAGTTTTGAAAATAGTTCAACATAGTATGACTGAGTGTAAATCATGATCAAAATAGTGAGGAATATCAGAAAGTAGCCCCAAGGGTTTAAACAGGTCGGCACAATTCCCCAAACATGGCTTACATCCCAAATGTAGAAATACTATAAAAATATGATGTATCATGTGATTTAAAAGCAATTACGCAACTCAATACTTACCACGGGAAGGACCAAGTCCAAATCCCCATTCAGTGCAAGCCACACACCCGTCATCCGGCATGTACGTGACTCCAAAATAGTGAGAAAATGCTAAGTCTGGGGTTTCATACCCTCGGGACAAGATTTACAGTCATTACTTACCTCGAACCGACCCGAAAACTACTCCGCGATACTCTTGCCTCTCAAATCGGCTCCCAAATGCTCCGAGTCTATCAAAATCAGATTAACGACATCAAAATATGCTAGGGAGACGAACCCCACTCGAACATTATCACAATTAGGCACAATTCACGAAATTGGCCAAACCCAACCCCCGGGCCCACGTCTCGGAATTCGATAAAAATCATAAAGCCGGAATTTTTATCCTCCCACGAGTCTATACATACCAAGAACATCAAAATCGGAACACAATTTCCCTTTCACTTACTCAATTAAAGTTTCTAATTTCCCATGCCCTAACTTCCCCAATTTTGGGTTTAAGTCCAACTAATTTCAGGTTTAGTCACTTAGAAATCAATATAGAATCGAGTTACAAAGTCAAAAATCTTACCCTCCCCCCCCCCCCCATTTTTTTCCCTTTTTTTCCTTTT
>ML259443.1:2200-152607 GCA_005239495.1 Nicotiana undulata | reverse complement strand
CCCCCCCAATTGTTTCCCCTTGATTCCATGTTTAATCCCTCTCAAAAGCTTCAAAAATTATCCAAAAATGATGAAAATAGATTGAAAATCGCGAAGGTCGCTGCTTAAATACTCTGCCCAGGTCCTTATATGCGAACGCGACCTTATCCTCGCGTTCGCATAGGCCAAACTCGACTTGACTCCAAAATGGTCTTCGCGAACGCGTCCAGAACCATGCGAACGTGAAGGGTTACTAAACTTTGCCTCCACGAACGCAGAGGCCAACTGATGGGGGCCCAACTGACCCATCTCCCTCTTCTTCGCGAACACGTTCTCCTCCCCGCGTTCGCGTACCTTTCCCTGGACAAATCTACGCGAACGCGGTATCACTTCGCGAATGCATAGAGCAAAAAGCCCCCATCCCCCATAACCCTCCGCGAACGCGGGACCCCACCGCGAACGCTTAGAAAAAACTTCTTCTGCAACAACACCATCAAAAACTGCCAAGTTCTAAGTCCAAAATTGATCCGTTAACCACCCGAAACTCACCCGAGACCCTTGGGAACTCAACCAAACATGCCAACACATCCCAAAACCTCCTTCAAACTTAGTCGAGCCTTCGAAACACCAAAAACAACGCAAAAACACCAAATTCACCTCGGATTCAAGCCTATGAATTTTGAAACTTCTAAATTTCACCAAAGATGCCGAAACCATCCAAAACACGTCCGATTGACCTGAAATTTTGCACACACGTCCAAAATAACACTACGAACCTGCTCAAACTTCCAAAATTTCATTCCGATCCCGATAACTAATTTTTCACTGCCGACCGAAAATCGCCAAAAACTCAATTTTGCCAATTCAAGCCTAATCCTACTCCGGACCTCCGAAAAACATTTCGAACTCACTCCTAAGTCCCAAATCACCTAATGAAACTATTCGAGCCATAAAACCCGCATTCCGAGGTTGTTTACCAAATAGCCTACTTCCGGTTGACTTTTCTACCATAAGATCAATTTAAGAGACTAAGTGTCTCATTTCTCACCACGACCACTCCGAAACCGAGCCAACCAACCCACAAAACACACAAGATCTGAACCACACAAAATGAAGCAGAAATAGAGGAAACGGGTCTAAACTCTCAAAACGACCGACCAGGTCATTACACTTAGCCACTCAACCTCAGAACCAGCTAACTCCAGAGCTGCAAACTCTTATTCCATAGTCGATCGAGAAATGATTGTCTGTTTTGCTGATTTTCACGATATTGCACCACCAGCAATGGTTAATACATAACCACTAGTTGATATTGTCTCATCTGAATTTGAGATCCAGTTTGCATCATTGTACCCTTCTAAGATAGAAGGAAATCCACTATATAGGATGTCATAATTCATGGTTCCTCTCAAATATTTCATTAATCTATCTAATGCAGACCAATGATCTCTGTTGGGATTATGAGTATATCTACTCAATCCACACACACCATAGGCTATATAAGACTTTGTAAAGTTCATTAAATGCATCGGAATCCCAATAAGCTGTGCATATTTAGACTGGTCAACTGAGTCACATTATTCTTTTTCAAATGAGAGTTAGCATAAAAAAGAGTGCTCACAGATGTGACATTAAAATATTCAAACTTCTTAAGAAGACTCTCAACATAATGATCTTGTAACAACATTATTCCATCTCCACGTCTTATAATATTAACTCCCAATATAGTGTTTACTTTACCCAAATCTTTCATATCAAAATTAGTAGACAGAAATAATTTAGTACTTTGTACAATATTTAAACTTATACGAAACATAAGCATGCCATCAACATATAGACATATTATCACATAACCATTGTTTATCGCTTTAGTATAAATACATTTATCCACCTCAACTGAAGAAAAACCGTCTCTCAATAAGACTTGTTCAAATTTTTCATACCACTGCTTTGGAGCTTGTTTAAGGCCATCAAGAGATTTAATTAAATTAGAAACTTTGTTTTCTTGTCCAGGAATGACACAGCCTTCAGGTTGAACCATATAAATTTCTCCTTCTAAATCACCATTTAGAAAAACAGTTTTGACATCCATGTTATGGATAAAAAGCTTATGGATTGAAGCTAAGGCAATTAAAACTCGAATAGAAGAAATTCTAGTCACTGGTGCAAATGTATCAAAATAATCTATATTTTGTTTTTGAGAAAACCCTTTTGCTACTAACCAAGTGTTTACCTTGAAAATGGTATTAGCAATTATATTTGATTTGTGGTTCTAAAAATATGTGATTTATTCTAATACTAGTTAATAATCAAGAAATGATAAGTGTAAGTAAGAAGAATATGATAGCCAAACCAATATTGTCACAGAACTGGGGGCCTCAAGTTTCATGGCCTCGGGGGTCTCGAGGTCAGCCTTTAACAATAAATGAAGAACAATAAAACTGGAAAATAATGTTGAGCACGTTAAACGATAAAAACTATGTAGAATATTTTATTGTAGTGAATATTGTCTATTACAAAATGATTGGGTTCCCCTTTATATAGGAGGGGAAAACCCCAACATAGTACATATCTAATTATGACAAAGAATGCTATTGGTACAGCTTTATAACGGCTTAGTACGGATTTGTACTATCTCTTGTAGATCTTATCAGCTCTAACCACGTGTCCTTGGGTATTTCCCGCCTTTCCATGACGATCATCGATTTTACACATCTTCGAGGTAGGGCGTGATGGGCCTTCGATATATTCTCTCGAGGCACGCCTTATTGGGGTCGAACTTCAGACTCTACTTCGAGCCTCTCAATCTCGGGCCCGGCACACCATATAGGCTTCGATATCGGGATCCCCGATATCGACCGTATACACCGAGCTTTATATTTATCTAAAGATCCATCAGGATTAAATTTCTTTTTGAAAATTCATTTACAACCAATATGCTTTGCACCAGGAGATAAATCAGTTAAAGTCCATGTATTATTTTTCGAAATAGAATTGATTTCATCTTTTATTGTCTCTTTCCAATATTTAGCATATGAAGAAGATATAGCTTCAAAATAATTTGATGGTTCATTATCGACAAGAAAAGCTTGAAAATCATTTCCATAAGAAAAATATGCTTTTCTAGGCCTTTTGCTCCTTCTCAATTCCTTATTAGAGATAATTTCACTATTTGTTTCAACAGGTGTATGAGAAATTTTATCAGACAATGGATTAATATATTCAAATAGCTCATCATTCTTTCTCTCAATTATAGTATTGAAATAAAATCGATTTCATCTTTTATTGCCTCTTTCCAATATTTAGATCTGAAGAAGATATAGCTTCAAAATAATTTGATGGTTCATTATCAACAAGAAAAGCTTGAAAATCATTTCCATAAGAAAAATATGTTTTTCTAGGCCTTTTTCTCCTTCTCAATTCCTCATTAGAGATAATTTCACTATTTGTTTCAACAGGTGTATGAGAAATTTTATCAGACAATGGATTAATATATTCAAAGAACTCATCATTCTTTGTCTCAATTATAGTATTGCAATCAAGCACATCACTTTTTAAAACAAGAAATCTATACGCAGTACTATGTTCAACATATCCAATAAGCATGCAATCAACAGTTTTAGAACCTATTTTTCTCTTTTTAGGTTCAGGCAAAAGTACTTTAGCAAGGCACCCTTACACTTTTAAATATTTCAAGTTAGGTTTATAACCCTTTCACAATTCATACGGAGTTTTGCCAGTTCTTATATGTGGTATGCTATTTTGTATGTGACATGCACATAAAATAGTTTCACTCCACAAATTATCAGGAGCATTAGAACTAATTAACATAGAGTTCATTATCTATTTCAATGTTTTATTATTCCTTTCAACTATTCCATCCGACTCAGGTAAATAAGACAGAGTTACTTCATGAATAATTCCATCATTTTCACAAAAGTCATTTAAAGATAAATTCTCCACCTCTATCAGATCTATTTCTCTTGATTTTTCTACTAAGTTGATTTTCAACCTAAGTTTTATAAGAAACAAAAGCATTAAATGCATCATCTTTATTTCTAAGCAAATACAACTTAGTATATCTAGGAAAAATATCAATAAAAATCACATAATATCTCTTACCACCTCTAGTCATGGTTTGCTTTAGATCACCTAAATCAGTGTGAATCAAGGATAATAATTCAGTTTCTCTATTTACAGAAAAATAAGTCTTTCTAGTACTTTTAACTTCATCACATATTTCACACTAGTTAATATTATTTGTGAACCAGATATTAATCCTAGTGACTGCATTTTCTTTATATACGCGACATTAAAATGTCCTAGTCTAGCATGCCATAAAGAAACAAACTCAACCATATAAGCAGAAGAAGATGCATTTTCATTGCTATTACCATAAATATTAAGCACAAATAAATCATAATTACGATATCCATTTCCCACAAAAATATCAATATTGGTCAATACAACCTCATTATATTCAAAGAAAGCCGTCACTCTAACTTTTCCTAATAACCCCACAGAAACCAAATTGGTTTGGATAGTAGGAACATGCAATACATCACTCAATACTAGAGTTTTACCAGATGTGAGTTTGAGAAGAATTTTTTCTTTCCCAAGAATGCGAGTATAACGACCTGACTGGTCGTTTGAGAAAATGCGCCTGGCTCGGCAATTTGAGGTCATGAGAAACTTTACACAGTGTATTATGACTTGAGTGCATCTTCGGTTCGGGTTTTAGAGAGGTTCGAAAAGGATTTCAAGGAGTGACTCTCATTTGAGAAGCTCGAAGATGAAGGAATTGACCAAGATTTAACTTTTGAGTATTTGACCTGGGATCAAAGTTTGGATGGTTCTGGTAGATTCGGATGGTGATTTTGGACTTGGACGTATGCCCGGAATTTCATTTGGATGTTTCTAAAAGGTTTGGCATTATTTGGCGGAAGTTGGCAATTTAAAGATTTAAAATTTTCCTAAGTTTGACCATGGTTTGACTTTAAGGCTATCGGGTATGGATTGTGGTTTCGAAACTTCTAATATGTTTGTTTCGTCATTTAGAACTAGCTTTCCAATATTATTTGGAGTTGATTTTATATGGTTCGGACACTCGGTTGTGATTCTAGAAGTTCTTGAAGTTCATTGGGATTTTCATGTGTTTTGGCGTCCGACTCGTGATTCTAGAGGTTATCTTGGTGTTCCGATCATGCTAGCGAGTTCTTGTTGTGTTACGAGACTTGTTGGTATATTCGGACTAGGTCTCGAGTGGCTTGGGTGATTTTCGGATAGGTTTAGGTTATGTTGCACTTGTTTTTTATGCTTTGTCTTCGTTTCTTCAAGTATAATGGTACCACATTGAGAAAATGAGCTTCAAATTCAATTTTTATTGAACCATTAGATCTGTATCATAATTACTGAGCCATAATAAAAAAAATCGCCTAATTTGGACATCGTATGAGGGAGTTATGCTCATTTCCGTTTCGGGGAGACTACTGGTTTCTAGTGTGGTCGCAATTGCGATGCCTAGTTCACGATTGCGAACTTTTCCCCGCAAATGTGATCTTTTACAGCCATGTTCTTGTTCGCAATTGCAAAGGCTTCTTCTCTTTTGCGAGAGTTCGCAAATCGCTAATGCTACATCTGCAACTTGTTTTCAGCCGTATAATTCAGTTTTTTGCTTCATTTTATCATATTTTGAAACCTAGGTCCGAGAATGGGCGATTTGAGAGAGGATTTTCGTATCAAATCATTGGTTAAGTGCCTCTAACAATTTTTCAATTATATTTTACCTTAGATTTAACATCAAAACATGAGAATCTAAAGGAAAATTTGGGGGAAACTGTAAAAAAATTCAAAATGTAAAATGATGATTTGAAGGACGAATTGATATCGGAATTTGATAATTTGGTATGGTTGAACTCGTACCGGAATGAGTGTTCAGGTTCTGTAAATTTTATCGGGTTCCGTGGCGTGGGCCCGGGGGTTGACTTTTGTTGACTCATTGCAAATTGTATAAAGATCATAGCTTTGTTAGCTAAAGTTGTTTTCTCTTGCATTTGTGATGTATATAAGTTGTCTTTGGCTACATTGAGCCGAGCGGAGGTGAATTTGTAAAGGAAAACATAATTTGATATTTAATTTGGTCGAATTGAGGTAAGTGTCTTGCCTAAATTTGTGTGGGGAAACTACCCCTTAGGAATGTGACGACCCGGTCGGTCATTTTGAGAGTTACCGCCCCGATCCCCTAATAAATGTTTTCCCCATGTCTATTTCTGCTTTTGGGACTGTCACGACCAAATTCCGGAGTTGTGATGGCGCCTGTAGTGGAACCAGGAAAGCCACCCATTTTATCTAAGCTAAATGCAATTACCAATAAAATATTATTTTTAACAAGTTTGTGGGTAATAATAATAATAAATCTAAAGTTTTAAATAATATCTGAAACCAAAGTTTAAGTTCTACAACCCGGATCTAGTTTCACTCAGTCAGGAGCTACTACATCATGAGAATGTCAAGATACGGGAATAGACAACATAGTCCGTAAAAGTAAAGTGCAACGGGAAGATAAAGAGGGAAGAGACGAGGCTGTAATCGCCAGCTGCTACCTCGAAGACTCTAAAAGAAACTCTAATCAGCAAATCCGCAATCGCTACTGGGTCCCGATGAACCTGGATCTGCACACAAGGTGCAGGGGTAACGTGAGTACACCGACTCAGAAGTAACAAACCCAAACTATGGGCTGAGAGTTAGTGACGAACTAAACCTCAATAACTTTAATCATTAGCGTGCCAAATTTTAGACATGTTCACAGTTTATCAGAAAATAACAACAGAATATGCTATGTATATCTCAATATGCTCTACATGCCAACATATTAACAATGTGAAAATGCACATAGTTCTCTCAAATCTCCTACAGAATCCACTTAGTACTATATATGGCTCTCATGCCCAAGGAAGATCCATCCCGGAATATGCATAAACACCGGTGACCGTAGTCACTCAGTACTGAGGAAAAAGGCCAATACAGCCCCAAGGAGAAGATCCATCTCCGGAATAAAACACTCGGACAAGATCCATGTCCAAGGACAATCCATCCCTCACATATATCAACTTCGGACAAGATCCATGTCCAGGGAAGATCCATCCCTCAATATCAATAACTTTAGGTAAGATCCATGCCCAGGGAAAATCCATCCCTCAATATATGTGCGCTCACTTGGGGTGTAAAGACTCCGGAGGGGCTCCTATAATCCCAAGCGCTATATCAAGCCAACGAAGGCATGATTCAAGATCGCTGTGGTGTGAAACCCAATCTCATTACTGTCGCAATACCAGGCTCTCGGCCTCACTCAGTCAATACTTTCCAGTCTCACTCACAATGCTCTCAAATATAACAATCAACCCAAAACAATGACAATATAGAAATAAACTAGCAACTTCTGAGACTGAGGCATGAAACATATGCTATAACATGACTAAGTACATGAAAACAAATAATAGCAAATAGAGACAACAACAATCGACCATTCCGGTCTGAAAATATCGTCGTGAAGCCTTAACATTTATACTTAACATGATTTCTAATATGTTCAAGGTAAATGCAACCTCCACAGTACAAGCCTCAGCCTGAATTGACCATTAGGCAGTGCCATGGAATGAGCCAGGCCACAAATATTCAGTGTACGCCCGCATGCCCGTCACTTGGCAAGAGCGTCACCTTAATTAACATCAAATATCTGATAATTTGGGGTTTCGAACCCTCAGTTCCAAGTTTGGAAACGTTACTTACCTCAAAACTGGCTAAAATACTACTCCGCAATGCCCTTGTCTCTAAATTCGGCTTCTGAGTTCTCCAAATCTACCAACAATCAGATTTATATCATTATAATATGCCAAGGAATGGAACCCAATCGAAATTTATCAAAAATCCCAAAATTGGTCAAAACCCGACCCCCGGGCCACGTCTCGGAATTTGATAAACTTTACAAAACTGGAATCCTTGTCCTTCCGCGAGTCTACCCATATCAAATTTATCAAAATCCGACCTCAAATGCCCATTCAAATCATCAAAAGAATTTCCAAACTTTTCTTCCCATTTCCCCCCAATTTTCCACTTTGATTCCTCAATTTACATGGTAAAAATCAATACTAATTCGTTAAAGTAGACTAAAAGTGATTGAAGAACACTTACCACAATATTCCCACTGAAAATTTCTCCAAAAACCTCCTTCTCCCGAGCTCTTTAATGGTGCTTTGAAAAAATGGCTAAAAACCCTCGTTTTTTAACTTAAACTTTTATGCCTAGTGATTTCTTCTATGCGATCGCAGACATCCAGTCGCGATCGCGGATAACAACTCTGCAGCCTCAATTATTTACCCTACGCGATCGCGAATGCTTCCACGCGATCGCAATACATCTTGACTTAAACTCACGCGATCGCGAACCATCCCACGCGATCGCGAAGAGCAACTGGACCCTTTCCTCACGCGGCCTTCAACCTTACGCGATCGCGCACTCCTCCACGCGATCGCACTGCACAATCTACTCAACTCACGCAATCGCGACCTCCTTCACGCGATCACGATGAACAAAACTCTACCCTTCCCCAGCTATACCTACGCGATCACAAACTTCTTCTCGCGATCGCGTAGAAGGAAACCAGAAACTTCACACCAGTAAAATCTGCCAAGTTTTCAAGCCAAAAGTTGGTCCGTTAACAACCCAAAACACACCCGAGGCCCTCGGGACCTCAACCAAATATACCAACACATCCTAAATGATCATTCAAATTTAGTCGAGCCTTCGAGACATAAAAAACAACATCAAAACTCCAACGATTAATCCCTCAGGATCCCAATCATCTTCTATTTCAATCATGTGGATACCTCCACCCTTATGGTCTGGCAAAGGATTGTTGCGGACGTTCGTAGCGGTATCTGTTGCCACAATGATCTTGTTATCAATCAGGGACTGTATCTTGTCTTTCAAAGAGCGGCATTCATCGATGGTGTGCCCCTTCATGCCGAAATGGTATCCACAAGATTTTTTTGGGTTAACCCACTAAGAAGGATTCTCAGGGGTTACAGTGGGTATGAGGGTGACATAACCAACAACTTTGAGCTTCTCATACAGTTGGTCGATAGGTTCAGCTATGGCGGTGTACTGTTTTGGAGGTCTGTGATAAAAATTAGGACGAGGTCTAGGGAAGTTTTGATGTGCAGGGGGTTATTGATAATGGGATGGTTGAGAATTATAATCATGGTAGACAGGAGCGGTTTGTGAGTATCTAGGTAAAGTAGGTTGATATGTGGGTGGTGGAGCTTGGTAAGTGGGTGGTGCTTGGTAATTTGGGGTTGGTTGGTATGTGAGTGGAGGTTTTGGGTAAGTTTGGTATTTGAGTGGGGATTTGGCTCTTTGTGCAACCATCACGGCTCCCACGCCCTTTTTCTTGGACACACCGCCGGATTTCAAATCCTTGTTTGTAGCTTGCAAGGCTTCAAATTTTGTGACCATACCACTCTTGATACCTTCTTCAATCTGTTCACCTAATTTGATAATGTCGGAGAACTTGTGGTTCTCAATCATCATCAACCGTTCATAGTACTGCGTTTCCTGGGCCCGGACAAAGAACGTGTTCATCTGCTCCTCTTCTAAGGCGGGTCTGACCTTAACAACCTTGGACCTCCAGCGAGTAGCATACTCGCGAAATGTCTCTGTGGGCTTCTTCTTTAAATTCTGAATATAGAACACGTCTTGTGCGTTCTCTGTATTGAATCTGAATTTGTCCATAAAGTTAGATTCCATGCTTACACAGGTAGGCCAAGCGACAAGTTGATTTGGATAACTTAAAATGCTAAATGCCTCATTTTATTGATAAGAAAATAGACAAATTCCAAAATGACAGTAAACAGTAAATAAAGGTCACTAATGGCCATTGGCCTTATTACATTGTTAAAGAAAAGAAAGACATTCTTATCTACTTGGTCCCAGAAGGACCTTCCCCAGACTCGGCATTCTTTCTCCCCTCGAACAGCTTCCCCAACTCGCGAAGTCCCAGCAACAGGTATGCTCTGGCTAGATGTCCGCCTTCGGTTCCCTCATCCTTTTGACAATCGTCGACCCTTTTGATGAATTTCTCCTCCAGCTCGACTATACCTCGTTCTATGTATCCTAACATCTTGTTGGTGTTGATAGCCATGTCCTTCCATTCCTCGATCAACTTCTTGTTAGAATCATGTATTTCGTGGTGCTCATCCTCACATTCACGGATCCTTTTGCGTAGCTAGTTGAACTTGACTTGCGCTTAAACCCTTTCATCTATAACCCTGTGGCCGCAGACGTACCCTGGCTTGCTCTGATCATCCAATTGTCTTCCAACCACCCGGAATAGAAAGGGGTGCAACCAACATGATATCTGTCTGGCTCGATGGTGTCCTTCTCTAGTACAATCTTGTAGTGCCACATGTGCTGGCCTTGGAACTTGTGAGGATTATCATCATTTTGAAAGTCTGCTTGGAAATGGCCCATCTTGTCGACCCTGGGTATGACTTGCTTCCTACCCGCTTGCCTCATAACTCGAAGAGGGACGTAAGGGTATGTTCCCCTTAGACCAATCAGTATCAGGAACGGTGCATCTCGGGAACGGGCGATGAACTCCTCTATCGGAAACCACTCAAACATCCATTGAAACTGTTCTTCAGTCAGGTTCCCAAAGAGCTCAACCCATCCTTCGGCATTCTCAGGCTGAGCGAACATGTCGGGGATGTAATTCATTCGCTTTGGGTGGTGGAAAGCGATGTGATCATTCCATGCCCTTCGTCGAAACTTTTGTCGGTATTCGCCCTTTTGGAGTGCTCCATGAGCCAAAGCTGAAGTAGTAGATTGCATCCTTCGAAATGTCTTGCTCCTTGTTGACATTTTTCCAAGGCTCGATATATGTCTGCAATGATCATGGGCACAATGTTGAAATATTTCCCACCAATCCCCTCCATTAAGATCTTGGTTACCATAGCCAGCCTAGTATGGATTCTCTCTTTCTTCACTGGAAACACGATTAGACCCAGGAAGCAAAACATGAAAACGAATACTCTGCGATGGATGTGTCCCAAGGATGTGATAGCAAACTCATCATGGTAGGTACAATATGATTTGTTGTGACCGTACCTTTCGTACAAATAGTCAAAAGGGATGTACGATTCCTTTAAGCATACCAGTTCTGCATTCTTTTTCAGACCCATCATTTTATGGACGCCTTTGCAATATCGGGGTTTCCCACACTATGACAGCCAGTTCTCCTATTTCCTCCAGCAAAGGCGTCATTTCAATGTCCCCAAAGCGAAACGACCTTTTATAATCCCAAAACTGGGTAGCAGCCTCTATTATCATGTTGTTAGGCTGGATTTCTAGGAGAGATGGTAGATTTCCCAAGTATTTCCTGACGAGAGCCTTGTCACTAGAGTGCAGGTCTTCCCACCAACTCAGCAATCTTGGGTGGATATTAGAGACCATGCCGAATCTGGGGACTTCGTGCCTCATATTTCTGCAAAGCAAATAAGGTTAGGCCCTTAACCCCACCAGACTCGACTATTTAATATCAACAATTAGCATGAAGCATTTAGTTCTCCAAATATGCACATAATATGATGACGTCCGTTTTGGGTTTATAAAACCCAGGGGACTTTGGACAGGCCTTCTTAAAAGTTATCGTGCGGACGACACTTTAGCTTGGCTAGGGTTGACCATGATGCATGCAACAACATAACGGAGTAAGATTTCTATGGGATTTTAGACCGGTACCCTCGAGCGGACAACTTAAGGGGGAAAGGCACGGAACTGTCGACTGCACCGCTGATCGACTAGTTTTACCGCAAATAAACCTTTCCGAATTTAGGGGGTAATAATATAGGAAAATCACAACCACTCATCAAGCATTGCTATAGTATTTGTTTGGAACGAGTGGAGTATGAGTGTTGAACATGATTATGCAATAATAAGCATTAAAAGCAGGTTGTCACGTATTTGCACGTTAAGAAAGCGGTAAGTACAACAGTTATGATTTAAAGCGGTTACAAAGGAAAATAAAGAAACATGTCAGTTTTGCTTTTTGGAAGGAATAAATACTTGAAAGAGATAAACAATTAATTGCACATAAGAGGGGGAAAGAAAAGGGTGCAAATATCAAACGAAGAATACTCAGACAAATTCACAAAGCGGATCCCTAGCAGAGTCGATATGCTGTCGCACCCCCTTTTTCCTCGCGGAGATCGGGTTTATGACACTTTTGGTTAAGACAACTCTTTCCTTTTGGGAAAGGGGTTTGTGTTTTTTAGAGTCGCCACCTAACGATTTTTAAAGGTGCGTTAGGAAACCAAAGGGGTTCATTTACAACTACGTTGTTAACCAGAGATAGGGTAAGGGTTTGAAATTATTCTAAGGGGAAGGTGTTAGGAACCCCTCAAGATCCACACGTATGGTTCCCGGCCAAACAACTTTTGTGAATTTGTACGACTTTGGCAACCAAACAAGTAAGGGCTCAAATAAGAGGGGATTTAAGCCTAAGTACACATAGAGGTTTGAAAATAATTAATGAAAAGAAGTTTTGAAAAGTGTTACAATCTAAGCATGTGAGAGTAAAGGATATCCTAGGTTTGTGGTAATATGGATCACATCAATGCAATACCCGGTATGACACTCCTCAAAGAGGGGATATACATGGTATTAGCGCACCGATCATCATATCCATATTCTACCCTTTCCCACCCCGTGAAAGTAATTAAAGCGCGTATTGGTCACGAACTCTATTGCATGTTGCTACTCGTCCCTTTCCGATCAATCCTGGAGGATTTTAGGACTTCTATCCTATAAGGGAGGTGCTAGGATGACCCTTAAGTTTTAAATGTAAAATACTAGGGCGACATATAATAAACAAGCAGGACTGCAGATAAAAAGGGAGCATGGAAAACAGGAAAGGGCTCACATATACCTCCTCACACATTGCACACAAACAACATGTCTCATACACAAATTGAGGGCAATATTGTTAATTAAAACCCTAAAGCATGATGTCTAGGTGTTTTTCAGAATGTATGCAGATATTCAGACTTATCTCATGACTCAGAAGGAATCCTAATCAGTTCTCCTACTGAGTTAGAACCTGTTGAGTATTAGGCATCATATACAAAAGAGCGGATTTCCAGTTTTTAACAGTTTGATCATCTAAGGCTTGCCTAGGTGTAAGACATTATACCAGTTTCAGAAGTGAGAAAAAGAAAATTGTTTGAGATTAGATCACCTAAACATGTTGTTCTAGGTGTTCAGAACATAGAATTATTACCAGTTATTTGGAAAACCAAACGAAGTTGTTTAGTACCATTTTTATGCATTAATAGTTAAACTAGGTGCACTTAAGCGAGCATAAAAATACTGAAACATGATATCTACTGCACAAGTAGGAATTCAGAATGAGGCAGAATCCTAAACAGGCTTTCTATATGCACAAATATTACAGCGTTAAACATGACTTTCAGAATATGCGAAGATGAGATGCTCATTAGGTTGTTTATCCTAAGACAGGATTTCTAAGTGTGCATGGCAGAACAAGTATGCATGAGCTTATAACAATAATTTTGTTGTTGTCATTAACCCTATATCAGGATTTCTAAGTGACATGAGATGCTGAATACAATACCATAAATCCTAGGTAATATGATATGCATGGCATGCTTGACAGGTTGTATCTAGACGTGGTTGCTATTGCACATATAAGGAAAGTAAACCTAGAAACATGATCTCTACCATTTACTTATGCTATAGCATGCATATCCCCACCCATATTAGCTATCCACCCCAATATTGTTCTTTACAAATAATTATTACTAGCCTTCGAATATGAATTACATAACCAAAAGAAAAAGAAGAAGTTAACTATAGGAAGCCTTCATAATAGTCCCAAGTCTCCAGGTCCTCAATTCCATGTATTATTTTGTAGCCTTTCATAATCCGGGTGTGTCAGAGTTCCCTAAGGACCTCAGAGGATCCCGGGCAGTGCTCACACCCAGATTTCATAGCCAAAATGGAGTAAGTGCAGTGTGGAAGGGCCAACTCTTGTGTGTCAAAGTTCATAGGGAGATCAAAGGCCCCAAAGCAACGCTCACACGAGAGAGGCAAAACCTAATGTCTAAGAGTATAGTGAAACTGCTCATAGTACTGAGGAGCTTGGGTAAGAAACAATTTTAAAACAATTTTGAGAGGAAGAGAGAGACTTAACGAAAATAGTTTTTCATAACAAAGGTTTTAACTGATGAAAATAGTTTTTGGGAAATCATCAATTTCAAACAAAGTAAATCTAGTATCACATAAAAGACCTAGGGTGGTCTCATAATCACAAACAAAGGTGAGAGGGTTTGAGGGACAAATACAGAACCTGTGAGGCAGGCAGAAGCACATATGGTCATACAATTTAAGAGTTCTGAAGGGTTTAGGGGAGATCAGGGGTATAACAAAGTGTCAAATTAGATTAACATATCAACCAAACAACTGATATCATGATTGAACTAATATATTAGTCACCAGCATGGAGATTCACATAAGGAGCAGATGCTAAGTGTAGAGAGACACATTGGTTATTTGTGAGTAAGTGAAACTAAACTTGTAGAGGAGATTCATAACACAAATAAGGTTAAATTAAACATGTAGAGGGATTCAGAACTCTAGTTGCATGTTGAACAGCAAAATCATAAGTAGGAGCATATTAAAAATACAAGGAATTGAACTAGTAATAGAAACATATTGGTTTGATTACTGAAGTTTAAATCAGAACATACCAGTATAAGAGAGAGAACAGTAACACCAAAGCAGAGGTTAAGGGATGCACAAGAATTAGCCTTGGCTTGTAGCCGGCTAATTCAGATCAGTAACAAGTAGCACAGAAAGAGAGAGAGAGAGAGAGAGCAAGTTTAGTTGTGTAAGAGAGTGCACAAATTAGTCTATGTCTGTCTATTAAAAAATAAGAGGCCGGGATATATATAGCTTTGAAAATAGTAGTAAATAAGGTGTAAATCAAAGTCAAGCAGTAATCAAAGGGATTCATAATCAATCAGTATCAAAATAGTATGAGTACTTCCTTAATTAAGGGAGTTAACTCTTCAAACGGTAAGAAAAGGTTTACAAGTAAGGAAAGGAATCATGTATAGCAAGTAAGGAAAGATTTCGTACATAGTAAGCACAGAATGGGGAATTGGGGGCAGGTTCATTAAAGCACTATTGTAGGAATCAACTGATAGTAATTAAGGCAAGAAATAACTGATAGTCGTAAAGATTGTCACAGGAAATCAATTAAAGGAAATCAATCACAGGAATTTAGGGATTCAAAATAGGAGTAGTACTGATTTAAGAATCAACATAGGTTATACAGAGTAAACACATGATAGGAGAAAAATCAGAAACCTAGTGATTGAAACAGAGTAAAATCACACGGAATTAGGGGTTTACATAGAACAATGACATGAATCACTGAATAAGCATAATACAAGCAGGAAAGGTAAAGGTTTAGAGGTATCGATAAACAAAGAATAGATATGAATCACACATTAATCATGGTAATAGCGCCAGAAACCATAACAAGCAATGTGGGTAAAACATCACAAAATCACAGAATAATCAAGAGAATAAAGCGAACACAATAAAACAAACTCGGAGCCATGGGTTAAAGCTAAGACTTTAGTTTTTTTTTAATGAAATAACTCAGACATGAAGGGGAAAGCTTAAGCATAATGAAAGTCACACAATAATACTTAAAATTTGAAAGGAAACCGTTTTTGAAAAAGGGGTTTGAAACCCTAGTTTGAAGATGAAAAGTCTTTTTAGAGAAATCGGGGGAAACCTTTGGAGAAAACAACAATAAACTCATAACACACATAGATTTGTAACAGATCTAGAAGAAATCGGAAAATTTTAAGTTTTAGGGTTTCAGGGGACCCATAGAAAATGAGAAAAAAACTTAAAGTTTCACCGGTGTTAGCCGGAGAGGTCACAGATCTTACTCAGACGACCGGAGGTGGCCGGAAATGGCACGAGAACCCATGGGGTGAGTGAACCGCCTTCTGGTTTCTCTGAGGGCCTCAAGGTGGTGATACCCGGTGTAGCAAAGGTCGAGAAATGATGAGAGACCATGATTTCCGGCAGGGGAGGTGGCCGGAGGAGATGAACGGGCTCTATCAGAGATGAAGAGACAATAAGTCTCTAGAGAGAATCAGGGAGATAGAGAGAGAGTACAGAGGCGAGTGTCAGGAGTGAATGAGGGACGAGGGGTAGTCTTTAGGTCTAATTTATCTGGGTCGTTGATCAAAATTGATCAACGGCCAGGATTTAACAAGAATTGGGTCGGGTGTGATAAGGTATTGGGCATAGGGTCTTTTGGGTTATTCAATTGGGTATTGGGCTGGTCAAATTGGGTAGGGATCCGATTTAATTGGGGCTAGAATTTAAATAAAAAATGACTAACTGTTAAATACTCAATTAAAATTAAAACTAAATGATAATTATAAAAAGGAGATTGATGATTAATAAATTAAATTAAAATGATTAATCAATATTTAAAAATATAAATGACTAATTATTAGATATCAATAGCATAAAATATATGGTTAGGCTATAATTGCAAAATTATTGCAATTATAGCTAAAAGTGTCAATTTGGCCAAATTGTGAAATAATTTGATCTTAATAAGACCAAAATTAATATATTAAGTCAAGAAATCATTTGTAATGAAATTTATAATTAATTATTAGAGATAAAAATACTGGATAAATTAGAAATAAATTAATAAAAATATGAGAAAATTATGGAAAAATACCAATTATTATGGAACTTGATTTTGAAGGTATATATGCAGGTTTAAAAATAGTTTGAGAAAAAATTGGGTATCAACAATACGTTGGGTTACCATCATTGTTAATATATCTCAAATTGGCAAAAGTCTCAGCCCCTTGATGTTTCACTTATAAGTCAATGGATCGGCTAAATCCTCTTTTGACTACACATTATATGTATGAAAAATTCTCTTCTCTAAGAAATTGCTTTATGACATTATAAAAAAAATAAATGTGTCCACTCTTCCCATTGAAAGATTTATTTTCTTACAATGGTTATTGCGCCTTGGCAATTACAATTCATCGACATAACTATTGGCGGTTTAACTCACCAAGAGGTTGCTTAATCAACCTCACTTCCAAGGAAATTTTAATACCACAACACCTACCAAAAGGTGAGCATACAGTTACTATTGAGCTTTTCTCATTTGAATCAGAGATTCAATATCTTCATTGTATCCTTCTAATACGGTGAAAAATTCACATACAAAATACTAACTCATAGTACTTCTCAAGTAAGTCAAAAAAATTATCTCAAATGAAATAAAACTTGACTTCTGTACAAGTGCTTTTTAAAATATTTTTCAACACATAATTTTTTTTTCTTATTGTCATCCATAGTCAAGTATCAAAGTAAAATTTTCTTAATATAGAAACAACTTTAACTTTTACAGAAATATCAAACGAGTCATAATTCAACGATTTCTTCACCCCATTGACCAAGAGACCCGAAGCAATATAACTTTTCAGAGCCAGAGATACAACATATATTTGATCTTCCAATACAAATTTTTGCCACAAAAATTCTCAATTTGGTAAGGCATCATTATAACATTAATAAATAATTTTTTCACCTTTTTCCTTCTTAGGATCAAGCTAGATAATTCCGGACACTTTGTCCCCCACATTTTTAAAAATTTCAGGTTAAGGAGATAATATTTTCACAACTCATAAAGAGTTCTACTTTATAAGTAACAAGCGAATAATATAACTTCACACAATGATTATCACATAGACTATGCAACTCATTAATTAAGTCATATTATTCTTTCCATCTATACAATTAGATTCAGAAGAACATTAAAATCTTATCTCATGATTTTTTCTAATCACGTCTTGTTAATATATACCATGAAATTATCAGTATTTCATCAAGGAACCAAAAGAAGTAACATATGTCTTTATGAACATGACTTATATTGTATTTCACGCATATTAATTTGCGAAAAACTTTACAGAGTTTACACTTCATGATAACATTGTTAATCATTGTTGAATTGAATTATCCAATTTATCTTAATTTAGCAAATTCTATTTAACACGAAGGTATTATCTTATATATTATTTCTATCAAACTAATACGGAGGAAACTCGCGATGATTTAGGAACACATATACTCAACCTGAATTCCTAGAAATTATGGCTCACTAATTAAGATAATTCTGTATATATAAATTATTTGTAAAGATATATGCAGATTCATCAAAATTCAAGAGCTTTTAAAAACTGTTAAATACAATGTGAAATGCTTTAGCATATATATGTAAATTATCTGAATATGATGAGAAGAGATTTATAAAATCAACACATTAATCATAATCCTCCCCTCAATAAAAAAGATTTGTCAAATTCTATTTGGCATGAATGATTATCATGTATAGTAAATTATTCACTATTTCATTATGTCACGACCCCAAATCCTAATCGGTCGTGATGACGCCTATCGTGGAACTAGTCTAGCCAACTATCACATAATTACATTTTTCCTTTTCGAAATTTTCCCAAATCATTGATAACATTTCATAAACGTATATAAATTTCTGAATCTGTAAGCAAAACAAAATAAGCAAAACAATCTTAAACTCAAGCCCTAATTACCCATTTTTGCACTGATTTTCCAAAATTTTACCCCTAATTAGACCTTTAATCACATATAAACGAGTTATGAAGTCAAGAATATTACCTCCAAGTGATTCCCCTTTGGTTTCCTCAACAATCTCTCTAAAATGATTCAATCCTGTTAAAAAATGGTGGAAAAATGAAGAAGGGTCGCAAATTGGCTATTTAAAACACTGCCCAGCCTTTTTACACTAACTCAGTGCGTACGCGTGAGGGTCAACGCGATCTCATAGCATTGACTACGCTCCCCACGCGATCGCATCCTGACCACGCATTCACACTGCCTTAACTCACCCAGTCAGCCCACGCTCCTCACACCTGTGCGATCGCACCAGGCTTCACGCGACCACACTACTTTGACTCCTCTCACTTCGCGATCGCGGACCAATACTGGAGATCGCATAACATAATTTATGCTGCCTTCACCCACAAACCTATGCGATCGCAGCCCCACTAATGCGATCGCATATAAGGAAACCAAAACCAAGAAATACAGCAACAAAAATAGTCCTTTTAAGGCCAAACACACTTCGTTAACCACCCGAAACACACCCAAGGCCCTCGGGACCTCAAACAAACCTACCACCACACCCCATAACATCATTCAAACTTAGTCGAGCCCTCAAAACACCAAAAACAGCGCAAAAATACCAAAATCACATCAAATTCAAGCCTATGAACTTTGAAGTTTCTAAATTCCACCAACGATGCCGAAACCATCCAAAACACCTCTGATTGACCTAAAAATTTGCACATATATCCAAATGACATTACGAACCTGTTCCAACTTCCGGAATTCCATTCCGACCCCGATAGCCTATTTTCCACGGCCGACTGGAAATCGCCAAAAACTAACTTTCGCCAATTCAAGCCTAATTTTACACCGGACATAAAAATTATAATCCGAACATACTCCTAACTCCCAAATCACCTAACGAAGATACCCGATCCATAAAATCCGCATTCCGATGTCGTCTACCAATAAGTTAACTCCTAGTTGACCTTTTCAATTATAAGGCTACTTTAAGAGACTAAGTGTCTCGATTCTGACTACGATCATTCTGAACCCGAGCCAACCGACCCCAATACATCATAAACAGTATAACCAAGCAGAAATAGGGATAACACTGCAACTTCTACGGAACGACCGGCCGGGTCATTACATTCTCCCCCTCATAAATAAACGTTCGTCCTCGAACGGGTCTAGAAACATACCTGGAGTCTCAAACAAGTGAGGATATCTTCTCTGCATCTCCCGATCGGTCTCCCAAGTAGCCTCCTCCACTGGCTACCCGCTCCACTGCACCTTCACTGAAGCTATATCATTAGATCTCAACTTTCTGACTTGACGACCCAAAATAGCCACCGGCTCTACCCCATATGACATATCCCCCTCGAGCTGAACTGTGTTGAAGTCCAAAACATGAGACGGGTCACCAATATACTTCCGGAGCATCGACACATGGAATACCGGATGAACACTCGATAAGCTGGGTGGCAAGGTAAGTCTATAAGCCACATCTCCAATCCTCTTAAGTACCTCAAAAGGCCCAATGAACCGGGGACTCATCTTTCCCCTTTTCCCGAACCTCATAACACCCTTCATGGGCGACACTTTCAGTAGTACATCCTCCCCCTCCATGAAAGACACATCCCGAACCTTCCGGTCCGCATAACTCTTCTTCCTAGACTGCGCCGTGTGAAGTCGCTCTTGAATCAACTTCACTTTATCCAACGCATCCTGGACCAAGTCTGTGCCCAATAGCCTAGCCTCGCCCGGCTCAAACCAACCAACCGGAGATCTACACCTCCTACCATATAAATCCTCATACGGAGCCATCTGAATACTGGATGGGTAACTATTATTGTAAGCAAACTCCGCAAGTGGTAGAAACTGGTCCCATGAACCTCCAAAATCAATGACACATGCCCGCAACATGTCCTCCAAGATCTGAATAGTCCGCTCCGACTGCCCATCAGTCTGAGGATGAAACGTTGTGCTCAAATCAACCTGAGTACCAAACTCCCTCTGCACTGCTCTCCAAAACAGAGATGTGAACTGAGTACCTCTGTCAGAAATGATAGAAATCGGAACCCCATGCAACCGGACAATCTCCCTGATGTAAATATTAGCTAACCGCTATGAAGAATAAGTAGTACCAACATGAATGAAAGTGTGCGGACTTGGTCAGCCAATCCACAATGACCCATATAGCATCAAATCTCCTCGAAGTCCGTGGAAGCCCAACTACAAAGTCCATGGTGATCCGCTCCCACTTCTCTGAAGCAATCCACCTGGCCTCTGGTGCTCATACTTGACCTGCTGGCAGTTGAGACACCAGTCTACATACTCAACAATATATCTCTTCATCCGCCGCCACCAATAATATTGTCTCAAATCCTAGTACATCTTCGCGGCACCCGTATGGATGGAGTACCGCGAGCTATGAGCCTTTGCTAGTATCAACTGTCGAAGCCCACCTACATTGGACACGAAAATACAGCCCTGCATCCTCATGACCCCGTCATCACCAATAGTCACATCTCTAGCATCACCTCGACGGACCCTGTCCTGAAAAACCAACAAGTGTCGGTCATCATACTGATGTGATCTAATTTGATCATAAAGAGAAGACCTGGAGGCTACACAAGCCAATACACGTGGAGGCTCTGAAAAATCCAATCTCACCAACTAACCTGCTAAATCCTGAACATCAAGTGCTAAAGGTCGCTCCGCTGCTGGAAGGTAGGCTAGACTCCCCAAACTCTCTGCTCTGCGACTCAGGGTATCGGCCACTACATTGGCCTTCCTCGGATGATATAGAATAGTGAGGTCATAGTCTTTTAGAAGCTCTAACAATCTCCTCTGACGAAAATTCAAGTCCTTCTGCTTCAGCGGATACTGCAAACTACGATTATTAGTGAAAATCTCACAAGGCACTTCATACAAATAATGGCGCCAAATCTTCAAGGCATGAATAATGGAAGCTAACTCAAGATCGTGCACTGGATAATTCTTCTCGTGCACCTTCAACTGTCTAGACGCGTATGCAATCGCCCTACCGTCCTGCATCAATACCGCTCCCAAGCCAACTCTAGAAGCATCACAATAAACTTTATAAGAACCTGAACCAGTAGGCAAAACCAACATCGGGGCTGTAGTCAAAGCTGACTTGAGCTTCTGAAAGCTCTCCTCACACTCCTCAGTCCACCTGAATGGAGCACCCTTCTGGGTCAGTCTGTTCATAGGGGCTGCAATAGAAGAAAACCCCTCCATGAAGCGACGGTAATATCCTGCCAAACCAAGGAAACTCCTAATCTCTGTAGTTGAGGACGGTCTGGGCCAACTTTGCACCGCCTCTATCTTCTTCGGATCAACCTGAATACCCTCACTGGACACCATGTGCCCCAAGAAAGCTATTGAGCCAAGCCAAAACTCACACTTGGAGAACTTTGCATAAAGATTCTCCTCTCTCAACCTCTGCAACACAACCCTCAAATGCTGAGCATGCTCCTCCTAGCTACGAGAGTATACCAGGATGCCGTCAATGAACACTATGACAAAAGTGTCCAGATACGGCTGAAACACGTTGTTCATCAAATGCATGAACGCGGCTGGGGCATTGGTCAACCCAAATGACATAACAAGAAACTCATAATGACCATATCTGGTCCTGAAAGTAGTCTTCGGAATGTCAGAATCCCGAATCTTTAACTGGTGATACCCGGATCTCAAGTCAATCTTAGAGAACACTCTGGCTCCCTGAAGGTGGTCAAACAAATCATCAATACGAGGCAGAGGATACCGGTTCTTCACCGTAACCTTGTTCAACTGCCGATAGTCAATACACATGCGCATAGTACCATCCTTCTTCTTCACAACAACACCGGGGAACCCCAAGGTGACGCACTAGGCCGAATGAACCCCTTATCTAGGAGTTCCTGAAGTTGTTCTTTCAATTCCTTCAACTCCACTGGTGCCATACGATAAGGTGGAGTAGAAATAGGCTGAGTGCCTGGCACCAGGTCAATACCAAAATCAATGTCCCTGTCAGGTGGCATGCCTGGCAGGTCTGCAGGAAACACGTCTGGAAAATCACGGACCACAGGAACAGAATCAACAACAGGAGTCTCACCACTAACATCCCTCACAAAAGCTAAATACGTTAAACATCCCTTTTCAACCATGCGCTGAGCCTTCAGGTAAGAAATCACCATGCTAAGCACGTACTCAGTGGAGCCTCTCCACTCAACCCTCGGAACCCCAGGCATAGCCAAGGTCACTATCTTAGCGTGACAATCAAGAATAACATGACACGGAGATAGCCAATCCGTGCCCAATATCACATCGAACTCAACCATACTGAGTAACAGTAGGTCCACACGGGTCTCCAGCCCCCCAATAGATATCACACACGACCGATACACACGGTCTACAATAATGGTATCACCCACGGGAGTCGACACATGAACAGACGTAACTAAGGACTCACGGGGCATATCCATGAAATGTACAAAATAAGACGAGACGTATGAATATGTAGAACCATGGTCAAATAGGGCTAAAGCATTTCAGTGACAGACTGATATAATACATGTGATCACTGCATCGGATGCCATAGCATCTGGCCTAGCTGGAAGTAAATAGATATGGTCCTGACCTCCACCTGCTCGACTTCCCCCTATAGGGAGGCCCCTGGATGCCTGACCCCCACCCTTAGCTGCCTGGGCGGGTGGTGAAGTGACTGGAGCTGAAGTCAAGGGATGACCCTTCTGATGAGAAGAACTACCAGGATGACGAGGACACTGACTCCATACATGTCCAAACTTTCCACACTCAAAGAAACTCCCAGGAGCTGGAGATGGGGACTGAAGGGAACCCTTAGAACCGGAATAACCGCCCGAAGAACCATGCATAGAAGAACCATGGAAGGATGATGCTCTGGAGGAACTCTGAGCTGGAAGGGCAATAAATGAATAACGGCTCGAATGAGAGCTGCGGGACCCTGCCCCGAAGATGCGCCACTATAAGCTGGGTGAACTGGCTGAGGAGGTCTAAATGGGCGACCTCTACTGTGCTGAAACTGCCCTCTGGAAGGGGTACCACTGAAACTGCCAGATCCACGAGGCCTCTTGGCCTCCCTCTCCTCTCGCTCCTAACGGCGAACATACTCAATATCTCGAGCAATATCAACAACCTGCTCGAAGGCAGCACATGATACTCTCTCCCTAGTCATCAAAATACGAAGCTGATAAGTGAGGTCATCCATGAACCTCCCGATCCTCTCCTATCATTAGGGACTAACTCAGCAGCATGATGAGCCAACTCTGAAAAATGCATCTCATACTGCATCACTGATAACTCTCCCTAACGCAACTGCTCCAACTGGTTGTGCTCCTCCTCCCTATGAGACTGAGGAACATACTTCTCCAAGAAGATAGTAGAGAACTGCTGCCAGGTAAGGGGTGCTGAACCAACATGCCTACGCCTCTCAAAAGACTCCGACCAAGTGAAAGCAGCACCAGAAAACTGAAATGTAGCAAACCAGACCTCACTAGTCTCTAGAATCCCAGCAGTACGAAGTATCCTCTGACACTTATCCAGAAAACCCTGGGCATCCTCGCCCTCTGCACCGCTAAATGTTGAAAGCTGAAGTCTACTGAACCTCTCCAGCCTGCGCTGCTCATCCTCTGGCATAGCTGGAACCACATAGCCCTGAACTGGAGCAACTGGTTGGGCTGGAACTGCCCCCAGTGTCTGAAGGCCCTGTGCAACCTGCTCAGGGGTCCGGGAAGCTAGAGTCTGAGTGCCTCCCCCGGCCTGAGATGTATCGGCGATAGTAGATACAATAATCATCTGAGCAAGGCTGGTACATATTGTCAAAATCTGGGCCAGGGTCTCTTGAAGACCCGGAATAACAATGGGCACTACCGGTGCCTGAGCCTGTCCCGCTGGAATATCCGTGGCGGGAACCTGATCCTGAATAGTAGGGGGATCAACTGGTACTGCCCCGGCTGCTGCGCGGGCTGGTCCCTTGCCTCTACCACGGCCTCGACCTCGATCTCGACCTCTCGCGGGTCTAGCTGGTGTCTGTTCACCCTGATCTGTAGCGCGTGTCCTCACCATCTGTGAGAGAAGGAAACAACAGAAGTATAGATTTCCATAATCAATGGAATGACACGACATAATTCAAGAAAATGAGGTTTTCCTAAGGGTTCTGCAGCCTCTCGAAGATAAGTACAGACGTCTCCGTACCGATCCGCAAGACTCTACTAAACCTGCTCATGACCGTTGAGTCCTATGTAACCTAGTGCTCTGATACCAACTTGTTACGAACTCAAATCCTAACCGGCCGTGATGGCACCTATCGTGGAACTAGGCTAGCCAACTATCACATAATTACATTTTTCCTTTTCAAATTTTTTCCAAATCATTGATAACATTTCATAAAACGTATATAAATTTCTGAATCTATAAGAAAAACAAAATAAGCTAAACAGTCTATAACTATCCCCAAGATCTGGAGCCAACAGGTCACGAGCATCTAAGAATAATACCAATAATAATACTGTCATAATACAAGGTCTCAGAACGAAGTACTAAGTACAAAATAAGGAAAGGGAAATAGAGATACTGTGGACATTGGACTGCTACCTCAATATCCCAACTCTGACTCCGCACGGAAATAAGACGGCTAACGCTCGGTACCAGCACTTGAATCTGCACACAGAGGTGCAGGGAGTAATAATGAGTACGCCAACTCAGTAGTAATGAAAATAAATCAGGTCTGGACAATAAGAAACACATAGGAGTAAAACATCAAATCACAATCAGTAAAAAAATATTGATTTCCAACAATGTATACAGTTATCCAATGTGATTTGAAATCCAGTTTCAGTAAAAATCCTTTGAACATATGTGATTTCTAGTGAATTCAGTAAAATACCCAAAAAGTATTAGTTTAAAGATGAACTGAATCATAAATGGTTAATTCGGCAAAACAAGTTTCATAAACCGCCCCTCGGGCAACTCATCACTCAGAATCATTCACTCAGCATATCTCACAGTCACTCAGCATCATTCCCTCGGGAAATCTCACAGTCACTCATACCTCCAAATCTCTCATTACTCGGCACTCGACACTCGGCACTCACACTCAGTAGGTACCTGCACTCGCTGGGAGTGTACAGACTCCGGAGGGGCTCCTACAGCCCAAGCGCTATAAACAGCCAATCATGGCATCAATCTCTCTGGCACTCGACCTCTCACATATCATAACAGTGTAACATGGTGCGGCGTGCAGCACGACCCAAAAATATCCTCACAATGTTGGCTCTCGGCCTCACTCAGTCAGAAACTCTCAAAATACCACTCGGGCCATAAATAAATGGGGTCTCGACCCAAAATAGTAGTTTATATCATGAAATAATATCAACAAGTCTGAGTATCAAAAACAGTTCAACATGAATGACTAAGTGAAAAATCATAATTTTCGTTGTGAGGAATATCAGAAAACAGCCCCTAAGGGGTATAAACAAGTCGGCACGAGTTCCCAAACATGGTTTACAACCCAAATATATCCAAAGCATAAAAATAGGATTTATCATGTGATTTAAAAGCAATTACGCAACTCAATAGTTTCCACGGGAAGGACCAAGTCCAACTCCCCAAATCAGTGCACGCCATATACTCGTCATCAAGTGTATGCGTCACTCCAAAACAGTGAAAAGATGCTATGTCCGGGGTTTCATACCCTCAGGACAAGATTTAAAGTCATTACTTACCTCAACCCGACCTGAAAAGCTACTACACAATACTCTTGCCCCTCTAATCGGCTCCCAAAAGCTTTGAGTCTATCAAAATCAGATTTATAACATCAAAATATGCTAGGGAAACGAAACCCAATCGAAAACTATCAAAATTAGACACAATTCCCGAAATTGGTCAAACCCGACCCTCGGGCCCATGTCTCGGAACTCGATAAAATTTACATCAAAAGGATCCTCATCCTCCCACGAGTATATACATACCAAGAACACTAAATCGGAGTTCGAATGACCCCTCAAATTTCCGTTTTAAGGTCTCTTAAACTCAAGCCCTAATTACCCATTTTTGCACTCCCAAAATTTTACCACTAATTAGACCCTTAATCACATATAAACGAGTTATGAAGTCAAGAAGATTACCTCCAAGTGATTCCCCTTTGGTTTCCTCAACAATCTCTCTCAAAAGTTTCAATCCCGTTAAAAAATGGTGGAAAAATGAAGAAGGGTTGCAGATTGGCTATTTAAAACATTGCCCAGCCTTTTTACACTAACTCAATGAGTTCGCATGAGGGTCAACGCGATCTCATAGCATTGACCACGCTCCCCACGCGATCACATCCCTGGCCACGCGTTCGCACTGCCTTAACTCACCCAGCCAGCCCACGCGCCTCACACCTGTGCGATTGCACCAGGCTTCATGCGACCGCACTACTTTGACTCCTCTCACTTCGCGATCACGGACCAATACTGGTGATTGCATAACACAATTTCTGCTGCCTTACCCACAAACCTATGCGATCACAGCCCCCACTAATGCGATCACATATAAGGAAACCAGAACCAAGAAATACATCGGCAACAACAGTCCTTTTAAGGCCAAACACACTCTGTTAACCACCCGAAACACACCAGAGGCCCTTTGGACCTCAACCAAACCTACCACCACACCCCATAACATCATTCAAACTCAGTCTAGCCCTCGAAATACCAAAAACACCAAAATCACATCAAATTCACGCCTATGAACTTTGAAGTTTCTAAATTCCATCAACGATGCTGAAACCATCCAAAACATCTCTGATTGACCTGAAAATTTGCACACATATCCAAAATGACATTACGAACCTGTTCCAACTTCCAAAATTTCATTCCGACCCCGATAGCCTATTTTCCACTGCCGACCGAAAAACGCCAAAAACTAACTTTCGCCAATTCAAGCCTAATTCTACATCAGACATCAAAATTACATTCGGAACACAGTCCTAACTCCCAAATCACCTAACAAAACTACCTGAGCCATAAAATCCGCATTCCGATGTCGTCTACCAATAAGTTAACTCCTAATTGACTTTTCCAATTATAAGGCTACTTTAAGAGACTAAGTGTCTCAATTCTCATTACGATCATTCTGAACCCGAGCCAACCGATCCCAACACATCATAAATAGTCTAACCAATGCATAACCAAGCAGAAATAGGGATAACAATACAAATTCTACGGAACGACCGATCGGGTCGTTACACATTCTCATAGAATTAACAAACAACCTATACCACTTGGGGTATAGAAATCTATTTATAACACTCCAAATTCAAAACTCAAATTTGTTGAAATTGAAGAATCAATTTAAAACCACCATCTTAGAGCTTTCAAAATTTTCAAAAATGGATAATAATAAAAGTCTACATTTATGTAGGTTTAGGAGCATTCACGTGCTAGAAAAAGCGTACCTTAATTTTGTAGTGCATTTTGATCTTCATAACGCGATAGTGTACGAAATTGAATAATAACTTGTCAAGAGTGCATGCCAAAGTATAACAAATAACAACGATATATGATATCAATATAATAATGTTTGTTCATCTATCATTTATTACTCTCGAGATTCCAGAAATGATATTCTCCATAGGAATAGTATAGAAATATCCTTAAGATTCTTGTAAATCTTACGGAAAATACTTGATCACAAAACGTGTACGGAATTCTTCAAAAGTTGAGGTGTGTCAAAGACATTGTCCTTAAGAATATTTCACCCGATTTGGGTGTGTCCCCCGGATTCAACAAGCTCTTCTAGTATAAAACTATGAGCAGAAACTAACAAAGATTTATTCTTGGTAGAATATCCGGCAGAAAGAAGGAGAGTGTTTTCTACATACTTAGTAGGCATTTGGACATAAGAATTGTAAAATTTAAAAAATGGTGAAAATATTTTTCAAGTGAAAATGGTTTTTGAAATTTAAAGTTGTGTTTGGACATAGGGTTGTTTTTGAAGTATTGTGAGTGATTTGAGTGAATTTTGAAAAATAACTTTTTGAGTTTTTCAAATTTTCGAAAATTTTCAAAATGCATCTTCAGATGAAAATTGAAAATTTTATGAACAAACACTAATTTTGAAAAAAGTGAATTTATTTTTGGAAAAAGGGAATTTTTTATATGTCCAAACGGGCTCTTAGTCTCTACCACAAGAGAATATGTATATGTGAAGGAAACCAAGATGTTATAATGGGCGAGTAATGGTCCAACAGTTACAAATATGAAATAATGACCAATTACGATATGAAATAATAAAAACACTAAATGTCCTACAAAATGAATCTAGACAGTTTCAGAAAATATGAATCCGGACACTTCCTTTTGAGATATTGTATCTACTATTTTCTAACACACTCTTGCTCGTTCGATAGATAATTAATCACACGATTAAATTTGATATGTGTTTTATCTCAAACTTGATTAAGATAAAAACGCGGTATAACTAATTCGGGAATTAGTTATCTCGAGATTATAGTGTTATTTTTATCTCTATGAGAGAGTAACAATCCGGATAATTAATATTGGGATAACTTGTTTTTCAACAAGATGATAACTAAAGGTGCTAATAAAATGATTTAATACAAATGAAAAACTAGAAACGTTAACCCATGCACACAATGTAGATGCATCAAAGTAATGTCATATATGCAGGTTTATCACTTAACTATTGTTGTAAAATATATATACGACATTGACCTTTATTTATTCATTTAATTTGTACAGTGTAAGTCAATATAAATAGAAGTCAGTAACCAAATTTCTATACATTCTGAGAAATAAGTTATTTTTAATATTAAAGCAAGTAACATAGGAAGTAATTATGGAACTTTTCATTGCTTTGGAACTCATCATGTGTTCTGAGTAAGAATCTAGGGAAACCACAAAGTAACTCAAAACAAAAACCATCAGAAACAAAAAAGGAATACATTCTCTTCCCACGAAAGAACTCAAAAACAACCTCCTTTTGCTTCATATCTTGTACCATCTTTGCCCTATATATTTATAAGAGAATTGGAGAGTAGCATATTGAAGCTATTAGAAGCATTAATTAAGATATATAAATTTAGAACAAATACTTAATATATTCCCTTAATTAATGGGAACAGAAGCTGGAGCAATAGAAGGTCATTTTGAGCCATCATATGAGTGGCAACATGAGGAAGGACTTGATGTTCTCTTGGTCCATCTCCCTGGTAAGGAATAATGTTTTACAGCTTAAAAGTATATCTAGAGCTAGAAAAATAGAAATAAAATACTTGAGAAACTTGGGGCATAAAATTAATTCATGGTATAAATAAATCTTTTAATGCCATGACATTTCCTCTTTTAATAATTTTTTTGTTACTATGACTGTGACTGCATTAATTCTTTTACGTCCTATAGCAACACCATATTTATTAAAAATTAAAGTATTTAAAAATATTATTTTTTATAGCTTCTTTTTATATTTTATAGCAAAATAAGTGTTATGGTATATACTACCATTGAGGCATGAAATAAGACATAAAATATGCTATTTATGTTTTTAATTTCCCCTCTCTTAGACATTCATGCCTTTCTTAAGGTGATTGCCGTTATTGTATTCATGACTACATGACATGAATACATGTGAATACAGCTGCACTGCCATGATTTTAGGCGCTTTTTACTATTGTTTTCATGACAACAGAGCGAATACATGCGCGTACAGCTGGACTGCCCTGATTTTAGACGCTTTTTGCTGTTGTATTCATGAATACATGGCGCGTACAGCTAGACTGCCATGATTTTAGACGTTTTTTACTGTTTTATTTGTGAGTACAGCAACGTGAATACATGTGAATACACAACAACTGAATAGTAACTAATTACGTATACCCACAAAACAATAGTGATTTGTGAAAATTCCTCACTATTTTTTTCTTTGCATTCAAGAATTCAAGGATAAAGAAGGCTTGAAGGTACAAGTAAGCAATTTTGGAGTTTTAAAAATCTCAGGAGATCGTCAAGTGAACCAAAATAGGATTAGATTTTTTAAAGAAATTCCAGTATGGAAGGACCATAACACAGATGAGATAAAAGCAAAATTTGAGAAAGGTGTTCTCAAAATTACATTGCCAAAGAAAGTTACAGCTGATTCAGCGACTCTTAAGGAAGAATATAAAGCAACAACATCCTCCATGGAAATAGGGAAGAGAACATCAAAGAATTCAAGATTCAGGAAATTCAAAAAGGTGGCCATTAGTATTGCAGCTATCGCGATTGTAGCTTCTGCTCTCTCCGGATTTGCTTACTATATTTATAGGTCTACAATTGTTGAAGACTAACTTTAATTTGTTGTATTATAACCAGAACAAGAATGTAAGAGCATACAATTAAGGCCAAAGCAAAGAGGTCCACAAGATAACTCAATTATTTTTATATGCAGTGGCAGAATTAACTTTTTTCTTATCTGTGAACATAATTTTAACTCGTCTTTTAAAACAAAATATATATATTACTACTCCCTTCAGTGACATTTTGTTTAACATTATTTTTTTAGTACGTTTCAAAAAGATTAACATATACATACATGTAGTTATATTTTTTTTTACTTCTCCAAAATTATTTTTATTTCTCCTCAGAATTAATTTTTTTCTCCTAAAAACTTCGCCAAACACTCAAATTAAAAACAAGAAGTAATTATTTTTGAAAAAATATAATCTTTTTGAGTATTAGTGTCCACTCATGGCACGGGCAAAGAAAGAAGGGAGGACAAAAGGATGCCCCATAGTCCAACTCAGGTCCTCTCATGTCGGCGCACTCAAAATTCTTTTTGAGGACATTAGACATTTGACAAAATTCAAAAAACAAGAAAAGAATAAAGAATTAGCACTCCTTACTTTGGAAAATTAACAGACGATTTAGGCCTGCTAATGCCAGCTTTATCATCTCATTAAAGTGTTAAACAAATACTCTCCTTTGTCTTATCTTATAAACATGTTTTGGCAATCATTGTTTTTGGCCAAATAGCCCCTTCAAATTTTCATCACTTTCAACTTTGGCACATCAATTAAGTTTGTTACCCATTAGACACCTAAGGTATATGTACCATTTGAACATGAAAATTAATATGTGAAGTTCAAACTCACTAACGTAGCAATGTAGCCGATGCAAAAAACATATCAATCAAAACAAAGAAACTTGAATTTAATAATCTCTAATACCAAACTCTTCACCTCCATTGTTTCTTAATTGCCTTCCCCTCACCTTTGTAACCGCATTGAGACATCTCCGCCTCTCCTGCCTCATTGACTCTTCAACGTAACCAACACAACTCCCGTCATATTATAACTGTTAGAGTGTTTGTAATAAGCTTGGATACTTGTGAACGTGGAAAATGATAATTTTGAGTGAATTAACTAATTCATAATATATTGTTACCATTGTTTTTTATTCTCTCAAAAAAGGAAATACCTTGAGTGGATTAAGAGAGGGAGAAAGTGTACAATTCGTGAACCAAACAGGTAAATGTGGATTGAAAGCAAAAGATGTGAACTCAATTGTAATTTGTTACGTAAACAAGACTTGCGGAATACGTATTCTAATACAGTTGAGTCAACTTTGACCGCAAAGCGCATTAGACGGAATCTTCAATAATTAGCAAGGTGAATGTCAAAACCGATATTTTAGGCAAAAATCAGGGTAGTTTAATTAATCATCTTTGAACTACAACTATAACAGTTACATTCTCCGCTGTCACATTCTTGTTCAGATCATCACATTTATTATATCTTCTCTTCCCACTTGCACATGAACCAAACACAGCGAGAAGCTGAGAGAGAGAGAGAAAGAGATTTTAAAGACAATGCAGGTGAGTTCTCCATTTTCATGTTTCTTCTTTTCTCACTGTGAATTGAATTATTTTTTAACTTTTTCCTGGTTAATTTATGTACTTTTAGGAGGTAAGAACAGTACGGGTAGGTAATGTATCAGATCTGGCGACCGAGAGAGAAGTTCGCGAGTTCTTCTCGTTTTCCGGCGAGATTGAGCGCATTGAGATTCGGCGGTGAGTAGCTTCACCTTTTCTGCAATGTTTCGTGAGGCTTAAACACTTTAAACAGTATATTTGAGTTTTAAGTGTTCCTTTTTGACTGATTTTGGGGTGGAGTGCAGAGAACAAGGACAATCGAAGACTGCGTTTGTTACGTTTAAAGATCCGAAAGCGCTTGAAATTGCCTTGTTGTTGTCGGTAATTTTCATTTTCTTAACTTATAGTCTATATTTGCTTAACCGTGTATGTTTTTATCTTTCAAGCTTTTCGTACACGAGTTATTTCTAACCACTGCGGTGCAATTACACTACCATGTACATGTAACTCTTTATAATAAGCATTTTATTGGTAAAACGATGGCAACCTAGTGCACTAAGCTCCCTCGATGTGCGGGGTCAGGAGAAGGGCCGGACCACATTGGCTCTTACCTTGCATTTCTGCAAGAGTCCGTTTTCGCGGCTTGAACTGGTGAACTCCTTGTCACACGGCTGACAATTTTTACCGTGGTGCCAAGGCGCCCCTTCAATAAGCATTTATTGGTAGCTTGAATAAAAATGGTAAACAAACTTACTATAACATGTTAAACTACACCGAGAATCTAATTTTCTTTTAAACTGTTAAATCCTCTCTATGTTGGTGCAAATAAATGATTTAGCAGCATTACAGGGGCAGTTGATTAGAGTTGAATAACTTGTTCAGATTATGACAGAATAGATCTTTATGCGAAGTATGACCTTGTGTTGTCAACCCATGGAAATTTAAGTAGGTGTAGAAAGTAAATCTGAGATTCTGTTTTCTTTTGCTAATCTTTTGTCTGATGGAGAAAGTACAGGTAGTTTTTGCCATTAAGCATGGCATGTAGGCTCAACTATACATCAGTGTTTTTTTCATCATTTCTTTTGGAAATTCTAGAGTTAACAAATCCTCCAACTGTTACCTATATTTGTATTTGGGTTTTAAATAACCTGACTATATAATTAATTCTTTTATATAACTAAATCTTTGTGAAATATAGCTACTTGGCCTATGTAAATGATGTTGCTCCTTGTTAGATACAATCCGGGAGTTGCACAATATGTAAATTTTGACGCACTTTCTTAGTGTTGTCCTTTGCATTTAAAAATTACTTATCACAAATAAAAATTCTTTGTGAAATATAATGAGTATATGACAACCTCCCCTAATCTTCTTGTTACTTTTGGCCAGTGATTCATGGTGCTTACTTGACAATGTTCCGAAGTTGCTTGATTTCTTCTATATAGAGAACAAATGGATGGTGCTCCTAAGAACAATTACTATAGTACATCAAAACTTGATATGCCATTATTCTTCGGAAGCTAATAAAGCACATGGAAATTGGTTTTATGTATATATTTGTTAGAATTGTTTGTTTCCAAGATTGAGTACCCTTGTAATTCTACTCATTTTGCAGGGAGCAACCATAGTGGATCAGATTGTAAATATTACTCAGGCAGAAAACTATGTTCCACCATCTGAGACTCGGGTAACTACATAGACAAGTGTGAAAGTGTATCTCTTAACCTATAATTGCAAAAAATCAGTTATGGACATATAATAATTTAGAAATATCTATATTGGAAATTTATGTAGTCTACTCGTTGCTTATAGGAAGTCATGATAGTTGATAATGCTGTGAATGTGGCTGGAGAAAGTTCCTCTCCACTTGCTGAGGTAATGAAGTAACTAAAGCTGGATAATTCTTCTTTGGATTTATTAAAAAGTTGGACATATTTTGTCCACAAGATCATTAAAGCTGCTGTCTCTATAGAGAGCTTTTAGATATGGAAGAACCATTGCAAGTATTTTGTAGTGTAGGATTCATGTATTATGATTTGCGCTTTTGATGCACTTTGCAGGCATATATTTGTTTTTGGCTGTGTATTTATTATTTGGCTCTTTTCGGCTTTATAGTATTCTGCATTACTTGTATCATCTCTTTATCACTTCTCTGTTAGCAGGCCAAACCTACTTCTCCTAGCAATGCAAGGGTGAATGGGAAAGTATATATCAGTAAAGCACAAGATGTTGTCTCAAATATGTTGGCAAAAGGTTCAGCTATCAGACAAGATGCAGTGAATAAAGCCAAGGCATTTGATGAGAAACACCAATTAAGAGCCACTGCATCTGCCAGAGTCATTTCCTTTGATCGAAGAGTTGGGCTAACAGAAAAGCTTACTGTTGGAATTTCAGTTGTAAATGAGAAAGTTAAATCTGTTGATCAAAGGCTTCAAATGTCAGATAAAACGATGGCTGCAGTTATGGCAGCAGAACGGAAATTGAATGACACAGGATCAGCGGTCAAATCAAGCAGGTCTGGATTCTTTAAAATGTTTACGTGATTCAAATCAGTTGTTTTAACAATGCCAATTTTTTCTGTAGTCGTTGCCACAGTTAGTTTTTAGGGTTTCTACAGTATTACCTGCTGTCTTTTGATTCTTTGTTTGCTTCTATTTCCTGAGAGAATCTTTCATGCTGTTGGTGGCTATATGAGCTGAATTACCCTGCATTTTGAACTAGAGAAAGGAATAAGAAGGAAGGGGACGTTTTCAAATTCTCTACTCATGTTTGATTTGTTAAAAGTGGAGGAAACAACGCTAGAGGGCTACTGATTTTTCCCCTTGGAGCCACTTATTTAAATTGAGAGAAGGGAACGTCATATATTTTCCTTTCCTCACAACATTCTGATAAAAGCAACGGAAAAAAAGAAAAAAAATAGTTTTCTTTCACATTCCGTGCTTTGCCACTTATCATTTCCCTTCTGTAGTCAGGTTTACATCTTATCTCATTGAACAGCAGAGTCGGATTGCTTTGTCAGGAGACTTCTTGATTTGACATCTGAGAGAGCATTGGGTGTTGAACCATTGCTTTGAATATTACTGCCACATCTTATGCATTATCTAGTAGGGGGGCTCATAATATCTCCTTAAACAATTTCAAACTCTTCTTAAATTGCAAGTCCTGCTACCGTAATCAGTAGCTTCCCTTTTGATAATTAAAATGAATTCTTCAACTTTTCGGTTTTGCATAGCTTACTAATGAATTCTTCAACTTCCCTTGAAGTTGAAGATTAGGCATGTTAATCCTACTTGCTAAAGAAGGATCAGAGTTCAAAAGCTTCAATTGGCTGAGGAGGCAAAGATCATCTTGATTTGATCTTCTGTTATAAGCATCTTATAAAAATATGTATAAGATCAGGCCACTCACTTTGACTATCCATTGTTCATTTTCCTCAATAAAAGGAGATAGACTAAATATAGTGCATCACCCAAATAGAAGATCGAGTGAGGGGGAGAGTATTATCAAAGGTGCGCTTAAAGCGTGCTTAAGCCCTGAAGCGAGGCTCAAAACATGTTGAGCGCTTCGCCTCGCTTAGCAGGCGCTTTAGTGTTGTCATCAATGCTCTAAGGCATACTTTTCCTTGCCAATGAGTGTAATCATGAAGAGGCAACAAGCCAATGCTAAACAATTTTTATTTCACTTTATTGTAAATTTTCTTCAATTTCTTTGTCTGTATATTTGGTATCTATGCTTATAGATATTAGTCTTGGACGATATTAACATATCTGTAGTTTTTCTCCATTTGCGCCTTTCTTCATTAAAGCCCACGCTTTATTTTCGCTTTGCGCTTAAAGCCCCAACAGACCTTGGAGCTTTTTTGTGCTTTTCGCCTTTGATAACACTCGGGATAACTAGCTTGAAGAACCAGTAGCTTGAATGAAATTGCAAAATCTAAAAAAAAAAAAAAAAAAAATTGACATCTCTAAGGCAAGAAAAGATCGCTAGGAAATAGATAATTTTGAAGGAAACTCGATCTGGTTAGATATAGGGAGTTAAATTGGAATACTTGCACAGATCACTTGATCTTGATTTTCTCATTATTTTTTTGGAGTTAGCAGGTAGTGCTTGCTTATATTATAATTTTTGTTGTTTTCTGCTTCTCATTCAATTTCCAGAAAGATGTGAGAGTCCCCTCTATCATTAAGTGGACCTTTTTCTCTAATAATTGCACTTTGGTTTAACCACTTGTACTCTAGCAAGGAAGCATAAAATGTTATTATTATAATATTACTAAAGCTCCACATTTCCATTATTCCGGAGCTGATCAGGTATGTCAATGCTGGAGCTGCCTGGTTGAATGGTGCCTTTACTAAAGTAGCCAAGGTTGGGCAAGTTGCTAGTACAAAAACAAGAGAAAAATGGAGTTTTGCATTGTCAAATTTGACGGCAAAGGTATGGTTTTCCTCATTTCTCTTCTCTCCTGTATATTTTTAAGTCTACCTTTTGTCTATGAGTCTATCAATTCATTTTCATTATCCTGATCGTGTAGATCACAGATACTGACAGAAAAACATATGAAAAGAAATATTCTGATTGGTGGGATAAAATATTGTGTACCTTTATCGAGAATCTTGTTATAACAAGGACATATGCTTTTGGCTCTTTGAGTTGTTGCCAAACTATCAACATCTAAGATACAAACTTTTTTCTTCTGGAGACTCATTACTGTTTGGGAAAGGGGAATCAGAAATTAGATGCCTTGAGGTCAAAGCTCCATCATCACTTAGGTCATTGCCATCTTCCACTTGTTCTATAAGTAAACTTTGTCTGAACTAAATTGCATTATCTGATCATTCTTGCACTTACAAGGCTTGTATCTAGTACTCTAGCAAATTCAGGAATCCTAAAAGGAGAAATGCACTCATTTGCAAACTGTTGCCCTGCATCTGTGTCCCTAACTAGAAGATAAATTTGACATGACACCCTCAGATCTTCTGTGGCAAGATCTGCATCTAATCTTCTATAGTTCCAGAAAAGAAATAGAACTCAGGTATTTTGCGGACTATTATCCCTAACCTGAAGTCAGGTTTAATATTGCATCCACTTTGGTTTTCTAAAACCTTTCGGTCTGCTTATAAAAAATTTGCGACATCAGTTTCTTTCTTCTTATCAAAACAGTTGCTGTCAAGTTCTTCCGCCAATGTAGCCATCCGCTCCTTATACCACTCTAGTTCCATCTCCTAGCTTCTGAGTTCTGACTCATTTCTTGATTCAATTTTTTTTGGGCCCCATTTCAATATTTGTTCTTTGCGAAGTTTGCACCTTGGCGTATAATGTTTCTAGGGTCTGTATGGTGCTATATATGTTGTCTTCAATTGACCCTATGAAAAATTAGAAAGCTTGTATTTTCTATATGCTATCTGACTAACATTATGGCCAACAAGGAAAACAAAAAACAAAGTGCTGGAAATCCATCACTTGATTACTACACATGCCTCTTTGATGTAACCAGGAAGGAAATGAGAGAACAATTAGACTCAAAAGAGTTATTGGAGGACACACTGCTTAGACAACCCTAAATACTTTGCTTGGTGGGATCTCAAACATAAGTGTTAAACATTTTTGAATAGTATAGTCAGAAAGTGCAATCCTTAAGTGTAGATAGCACTATGTTGGATGGCTAAATGCTCCCCCCTCCCTCTGCCGTTTCTTTCTTGTTTGCATATTTCAGTATCTAAATTGAGTGAAGTATTACTGGTATACTGAAGCTGAAGTTCCGTCTTGCAGGATCCTTCTATTGTTGCCTAGATCATATATATGAATTTGTGTTTGGAGTTGTGAAGTTGTCTCTGTCAAATCGCTTGGGATTCCAGTAACTATCTCAAAATTGAGATCGGGTATGCAGATTGCTGATCGTCGATGCCAAATTCAAGCTGGTTTTCATTTGTGATGTAATTCTTTTCATTGGTTTATTTCTTCCCATCTATTGTGGAGTGGTGTGGTGAATACAAGGTTGTGTAATTCTTTTTAGTTTGTAAGCCTTTCAAGTCACGATAGGTAGGAGCTTGTATTGGCATCATATCTTTCTTGGAGAGGTGAGTGCCGAATTTTAGTATAAGGAAACAAAAACCAAGTATGATATTCTTGTATTTTTTTTATAATTTCCTTACCAGAATTCCGGACTCGGCCATTGCTTCCAAATCCTCTATTTAATTGGCAAGAAAAAATCCTTAAATATTGTTAACAAAAAAGAAGTTGCAATAATAGATCATTGATGGTTAATTACAACCAATAGTTGTCACGACCCAAATTCCCAACCTCAGAGATCGTAATGGCGCCTAACACCACACTTGCTAGACAAGTCAATGTTAGAATTCGATTAGCTATTTAGCATTATTTATCCATTTAGACATAATAAAATAATCTAAACAAAAACTAAATGTAATGGCTTTTAGTGAATGATTCCAAATATAAGAAAATTAAACAATTAATTAAACCGAGTCAGGAACTAATTATATAAATAAATCTAGAACTATCCTAGTGTCTGGTGTCACAATTCACGAACTACTAAAGAATACTACAAATACTGGGCTGAAATAAATATTATGTAACTGTTCTGAATAAAATAAAACAACATTTATGAAAATAAGATAAGACTCTCGGGATCTGCGAACGCCGGCAGATATACCTTGTGTCTCCGAATGAATAGTTGACTGCTCTACTAATCTCTACTGCTGGCTAGTACCTGGATCTGCACAAAAGAGTGCAGAGCGTAGTATCAGTACAATCGACCCTATGTACTGAGTAAGTGCCGAGCCTAACCTCGACGAAGTAGTGACGAGGCTACGACGGGGCTTTAGCAATAAACCTGTGACAATAATATATAAAGCAAGAAGGAAATCTAAACAAATAATTAAGTACTGCAAACACAATAAAATAACTCAGCCGCCTTTTCCAGGTCTCATCTATAACCAATTCTCAAATAATTTCTAAGTTTTCAAACTTTAACTTTAAATAAAAGTAGTGCCAAAAATATGAAGAATAGTAAAATAAACATTTAAACTTTTCAAATCTTTATTTTCTTTAAAAATCAGTAAAAATATAAATGTCCTCCCTTATCGCTCCTTGTTGCGACATGCAACCCGCTCCCGCATGTCCACCATTATTGCTCCTCCCTGAATATATCACCCTTATTACTCCTGTTGCGGCGTGCAACCCGATCCTACATGTCCACCCTTATCACTCCTTGTTGCGGCGTGCAACCCGCTCCCACCAGACATATCATATCAATTTATTCATAAATTTCACAATTCAGGCCAAGCCTTTCGCAATATTTTTGTCTCAAAAATTATAAATTATAAACTGTATTTTTCTCATAAACTTCATCAATATCCTCTCAACAATGAAACCAACAGGAACATAAATATTACTTCGTAAAGATAATGCCAAACTGCTCAACCGTTTTGTACCCCAAGGGAACCAACTAAAACAACCGATACTCTTTCCATCAATAACCACAATAATATTTAACAACAAAATAACAAAGCCAAGTAGTCATAGAAACAATAATGAACATAGAACAATTAAGACAAGAATCAATTAAGTTGGGAGCGGGAAAAGGATCATGCTTAACAGGAAATTTGGTGGTGCATAGATACTCGTCACATCACCTATACACCACACACAAGCATTTCACATAGCAAACAAGTGGAGATTCCTATTCCCTCAAGTCAAAGTTAGACCAAACACTTACCTCAATTTCGTAGGTCACTCACTGCTCAATTACTGCTTTTCTTCTAGAATCTTGCTCTAACTTGCTCGAATCTAATTATAATTAACTCAATATCATCAATTAATGCTAAAGGAACTAACTTTATTGAAAAACATAATTTTTCCTAAGTTTTCTAAAAAAAAGTGAAAACTCCACCCCGGTACCGCTTGGTCTAAACTCGGGGTTCGGACCAAATTACGTTTACCCATTCACCCACGAACCCAAATATACCATTAGTTTCGAAAAAAATTCAATTTTTACAAAATTCCCTAATTCTACCCAAACTCTCAATTTTTACCATAGAAATTCCTAGTTTTTGATTTAAAGGTGATGAAAAACAATAAGGAATTGAAAGAGTAAAGTTTAGAATTGATTACCTATGACTTGGAGCTGATACTTGGTGAAGAATTTCGCTCTTAGGGCTATAAACTTCGAAAATTTAGAGAAGAAAGGGTTCTGCCCGTTTTAAAATTGGGTTTTATAGGGTTGGGCAGTCGACCTTCGCACCTGCGGTGCTTGGGTCGCACCTGCGGAAATGACTAAAGTAGCTGGGGGTTGCACCTGCGGAGGTTTGACCGCTCCTGCGGGACCGCACCTACGGAGAAGGTGTCCGCATCTGCGGACTAGGTGAGCGCACCTGCGGCCCTAGGCTCGCAGGTGCGGGCACATCAGAACTGGTGCACCAGCAGTGTTTTTCTCACTTTAACACTCCAAAATCTACTTGAAACTCACCCGAGCCCTCAGGGCTCTAAACAAATCATGCACGCAAGTCTAAAAATATTATACAGACTTGCTCGTGCGATCAAATCATGAAAATAACATGCAAAACCATGAATTAAACATCAAAATCATCATTTTCCTAGAGAACACCTATAATACATAACTTTTCAACCAGATGTCCGAATCATGTCAAACGATCTCCGTTTTTTACCAAATTTCACAGTTAACCTTTAAATATCATAACAAATCTGTACCGGGCTCCGGAACAAAAATACGGGCCCGATACCAGTGATTTCAGACATTAATTCTTTTTTTTTATTTCATAAACATTTCAGCAAAACAATTTCTTTCAAAAATTGATTTCTAAGGCTTGGGACCTCAGAATTCATTTCCGAGCATACGCCCGAGTCCCATATTTACTGCGGACCTTCCGGGATCGTCGGAACACGGATTCGGGTCCGTTTACTCAAATGTTGACCAAAGTCAACTTTTATCAAATTTCAACTATAAAAATTACTATTTCTCATATTTTCACATAAAAGCTTTCCGGTTTCACGTCCGGACTGCGCACACAAATCGAGGTATTTAAAATTTATCTTTTTATGGCTATTAAACATGAAAATGAGTCTAAATTTATAAAATGACCCCTTAAATCATCGCAATAGCAGAAAGCGAAAAGTAATAATGTGTTGGATACTTATTTTGAACTAAAATGAAAAAGGAAACTGATCACTTATCGTGAACCGGAGGGAGTACATGTGTTATATTTTTATTGGAAGTTACTTATATAATTTAATTATTTGACGGTCCTACTATCTTTTTCTTTTTTCTTTACTTATTTGTTTCGTTTCTCTCTCAATGTAGTTCTTCTATCCCATCTTCTCTGACCCAGAACACTCTGTAAACACCAAGACCACCATTGACGGGACCACCCAATCTCCCCTCCTTCCCCCGCTATATTTTTTGTTCCTATCTGACATGCCTTTAATATTTTCTGAACCCCATTTTCATTCTTTCGTCCCAAGAAATCAAAATAAAATCATCATTGGAGAATTTTCTTCTGGCCATCGTCAGTGTTTACATTAGACAACTTGTTGGAGAGTGTTTTTTCGACCAATTTTACATTCCTATATATTATAGGAAATTATATTATACTCCCTACTCAAGTTTTACTATAATTACCTTTTATATACCTAATTATCATTTATGTACATTTTAAGAGAATTAATGGTATTAATTAGTATCCTAAATTAACTCGTATATTCACACTCCCCCACGTTTCTCTCTCCACATCCCACCCCGTCAACCACGTATCACAACCTCCAATTTTCTCTACACTCACCCATGATTTTCTCTTCATAAAAATTACAAATCCTACATTAACGCCTTTTGCAACTATGCTTTAAAAACCAGACAAAATTCTTTCTCTTCGTCAAAGTTCCTACCTCCATTAACACATTTGCAAAGCTTGATTTTCAATGAAGAAATATCTTGAAAGAACAACCATAACAAAGATATCTCCATTAAAAAACTTTGAAGCTTTGAATTCGAATTTGGGTTTTAAAAAAACTTTATTTATTTGAATTGAGTGTTGTTGCAAAGATTTGGGTATTCTCTCTATGTCTCTCTTTATCTCTCAATCCCTAATTTCAGTAATGTAAAGCAAAGAAAAAGAGAGCAGCAATTCCACCATTGATAACCATTAAAAAAATTTGAAGCTTTGAATTCGAATTTGGGTTTTCAAAAACTATTATTTGTTTGGATTAGGTGTTGTTGCAAGCAATTGGGAATATGGTTAAGAGTTTATATCTCAATTTTGAGGGTGGTTTCGTGAAGATTAGACTTGATTTGGCTGAATTTCATATTGAAACTCGAAGAAGAAGAACAAGAAGACGTGATATGCACTATATTTACGAAATTATAGTAAAATTGTAGAAATAATGTAAGAAAATTATAGATAAGTTGTATATGAGTTGTAGATAAATTGTATAATATATAATTAGTTGTATGGAATTTGTTTTTACTATGTATAAATCAGATACAAAATAAACAAAAGACATATTGTATAAAAATTGTACAAAATTTGTATTTAAGTTGTATGTTATTGTAGTTGTATTTAACTGGATAAAAATAATGTGTGAAAATTGTAGATAAGTTATAGATGTTGTATAATATATAATTAATTGTATGAAATTTATTTTTACTTTATATAAATCAAATACAAAATATACAAAAAGACATATTGTATATAATTTGTATAAAATTTGTATTTAAGTTGTATGATATTGTAGTTGTATTTAACTGTGTAGAAATAATGTATAAAAGTTGTAGATAAATCGCATAAATCACAAAATATTGTAGGCATATGTTTGCTCCAACTGTCAGAGTTTTCATCTGTTTTTCATTTTCTTTTTACTTTCCTTAATGTGGAATGCTCTCTTAGTAAGGTTACGATAAAACTCAAATCTTCTCGAAGAAGGTGAAGATTGCAGAGAAGATTCTTATACTCCAAAAAGTGATTTAATAGTATGTCCTAAAAACGAGTTCTAAACCCTTAGAGTTTATTTGCTTCTCTTCTTGCTTTTTATCCAAGGCTTATCATAGATACTAAGTTAAACGAGTAATTGCGAATGAATTATTTTTTAAAAATGAATGAAGGAATTAGATATTCGTTGTTGACTGAAGAATGAAAAACATTTAATTTACACCACGAATAAGGAAAATAAAACTCAATCAAAATATGTATAATTAAAAGAAAACAAAAGAAAGAAAAAGCACAAGTTATGTACCTTTAGTAGAACAAATTGGAGAAGCACCGAAGAAAAGGACGAAGTGGCTTGAAAAAGGAAGAAAGTGAGTTGAAAAGGGTGTAACTAAATGTCACGCCCCGAACGTAACACGGCACTCGGTGCCTGACTACATGTGACCGAGCGAACCAACTGCTGGCTGAATCAACATGTGATATCATAACATACTGAATGCGGAAGATAAACTAACACATGCTGATATACTGAAAGTCTGGATGATATAAACTAAAATGCGGAAATACTAATACAGTTCTGAAACATATTTATAGCCAACATGGCTTAATATGAAAAGCCTGCGACTCTGTCTAACTGTTACTCTAGTCTATGAAGCCTCTAATGAGGTACTGAAAAACACTGACTGTCTAAAAATACTGAAGACTGTAAGGTAATGATAGTTCCCCGAACGAACTGGGGATCACCAAATAGCTGGTACGAGAATCTTAGCGCTCTGAATCGTCAACCTGTAAATCATTATCTGCATCGTGAGATGCAGGCCCCGGGCAAAAGGGACATCAATACATTTGAATTGCACTGGTATGTAAAGCAACTGAAAGAACGAATTATAAATGCTGAAACTGAAACTAAGCTGATAACTGAAATAATAACTGATAAATGAAATGATAACTAATAACTGATAACTGATAGTTGATAACTGAATTGATAGTTGATAACTGAACTGATAACTGATAAATGAATTGAACAAAGGAAGTAAAGATATGAATACTCCCTCTTCTGAATGATGAACAACCTGTTTATCTGAATATTAAACTGCGGCCTCGGGCCCAATATATATATATATATATATATATATATATATATATATACACACACACACAAAAACTGCGGCCTCGGGCCCAAGTATACGTATACATAACTGCGACCTCAGGTCCAAAAATGCATAAAGCATAAACTGCGACCCTAGGCCCAAACATGCATAAAGCATATAAAATGCTACCTCAGACCCAAATACAGGTGTTCAACATTCAGGAACTGAGAATCATACTGAAATACATGATACTGAAATACATGATGCTGAAACACTGAACCATACTGAGTTACATGATACTTGAATATTGAATAGAGCTAGACTGAGACATGTATTCATGAACGGATTATGAAAATTGAAACTTCAATTGTTTATGACATGCTGAGTAAGCTATATTGAGACTCAGGAACATCAAACCCAAGTCTATATTAAATACGAACTGAGCTCACAACGTTCAGGATGAAAGTCATGAACGATTTATGAAGCTAGAGAATAGAAGTTCTGCAACTATTCAAGGAAATAGGCTTAACTATATTTCTGAGGCAGTTAGTAACGTCGTAAAATAAACGTATTGTAGGGAGAATAAATAACATTCCCAAACATATAGAGTTAGCCTCACATACCTTAACTTCCTGCTCTTGAGCATAATACAACGTTTTCCAACCCTTTCAACTTTAATCTATACCAATACAAGTCAAAGGGATTTCATATTAGCAATAATACTCATGTTTTGGTCCCTTAGGCATAAACATTTGGTGGCATAAAGCTTCATAGCCCTATTAATGGTGTTTCTACACCCAATAACCCATCCTCTTACTCCTAGATAAATTCTAATGTCTCAAATGACTATAATCAATACCATTCTTTATCACCCATAAGGTAAACAACACCATTAACGAATAATCAACAATCAATACACCAAACCCATAACCGTTCATGCTTTTATATCAAACACATCAACTCATATCTCATGAACTAGGGTCTATAATTATTAAATCAATGTTAGAATCAATTAGAGGGTGAAAACATTACCTTTTTGAAGTTCAATCCCCTTGAATTTGAGTTATAGGGTTCCTTCTCTCAAGAATGATGTCTCAATCGAATATCTAATGATATGGATGGTTTACCCATGTTAGTAAGATGTTGGAAAATTGAAATAAACTTAGAATCACCATTAGAACTTACCTTGGGTGGTGGAGAGACCTTTAAGGAGTTAGGTTTTTGAGAGTTTTCCTTTCTAGAGCAAGTTTTTATGTTTTGGGGTTGTGGGGGGACGAAATAGGGCTAAAAAAATGACTTCCCAAGTCGTCCACCACGCCCCAGAAGGCCTGACCGCGGTCCCGAACGCGGCAAACAGCTGGAGCACTGCCTCACTACCGCGGTCGCGGCCGAACGCGGTGGATAGGCACTTTTCTGTAATTTAGGCATAACGTTTTGCACAGAGATCCGTTTGAGCTCCACAATATATTGTTGGAAAGCTATTTCAAAGGCCTACAACTTTTATGCTTTGAGTTTTCCCAAATTCCTTACACATTTTAGTAGTTTTGTCGAATCTTATGCACCTCACTTTCCATCTTGATTTTAAAATAACTATTTTCACTCATACTCATCCCGATAGGACTTCATATGTCTAAAATATAGCCTTACTACTCATTTAACACATTCATATCTAAGTTAAATTTACGGGGTATTACATTAAATCTCTTGATTGAAGGTAGAAATAATGGATTGGGAGCCTTTTAAGGTGGCTTGTGAATATTTTGTAAACAAAACTTGGTTATACCGGATAATTAACTAAACATGAACATTAACAGTAATAAAATTTCAAAAAGTGTATAGAAATGAAAAGTCCCATATTTTAACCAAAGAGCTTTGGCGGGTACTCTTCCTCTCCATCTTTGTTATGAATCCCAAACTTCTTCTTTTTAGGCTAGTAAAAATCTCAATTTTTGTCAAAAAATTAGCAACAACCACAGAGATCTCAAGCTAAGAACTTTAACAGGGAAAGGAAAGTGAAACAACTAATTTATCTTAATTGCTCATAAAGCTTTTGCAAGGAGAAATGGTTAAGATAATTGAAATTTGATTGAGTTATTTGGCCATCTTCAACCTTTACCCTTATTTTGATTCCCAAAATAGGGATTTCTTTAATTTTGAGATAACTTACTCCAACCATTCCCCTATTTTTTCTCCCAAAAAAGAATATTCTTTTTTATATTCTTCTCTCTCTTCTATATTATATTATTATCTTTCATTTCAATTTTTATTTTTTAAATTCCATTAAACAAATTCCATATTTTTCATTAATTTGTAATTTCCATTAAACAAATTCCATAAAATTTTAAATAATATAATTTGTATGCAATTATTATAGATTAACTAATAATTCAAATAAAAGTGAAATCATTGTGATACAAGATTAATTAATAAAGAAGAAAATAAAGTTTTAAGGATGGATGTGGATTCTATTGTCGATCCGGCTTGTCGTGAATTTATGCGACAAGAACAACAGCAAATAATTTATAAAAGATGTCAACAATATCCACACTCACAACCACAACAATCCTCGGCGCCATTCACTCAATACTATAATGATTTTGGTGTTCCTAGTGTGATGACCCAAAAGGTCATCCCGTGTATTTCTAGCTAATTCTGTATTCCGAGGTCGTGAAAACCTCCTTTTATCTCACCTCGATTTGCGCGCGCAGCCCGGACGTGTAGCCGGAAATAGACCCGGACACGTGATTTGACGGTCTCGGAGGGTCCATAGGAAAATATGGGACTTGGGCGTATGCCCGGAATCGAATTCCGAGGTCCCAAGTCCGAGAAATGAATTTTTAAAAGAAATTTTTTTCTGAAAATATAAGAGGTTTTTTGAAAATGAAATTATATGTGAAACTTGTGGTATCGGGCCCGTATTATGGTTCCGGAGTCCGGTACAGGTTCGATATAATATATATGTTATGTCTGTGAAACTTGGTAAGAAACGAAATTCATTTGACGTGATTTGGATCATAAATGCAAATTTTGAAGTGTTAGAAGTTTTTGGAAATTTTCATTGATTTTGGGGTTTAATTCGATGGTTATGATGTTATTTTGGTGATTTGATTACACGAATAAGTCCGTAAGATATTTTTGAGGTTGTGTGCATATTTGGTTTGGAGCCTCGAGGGCTCGGGTGTGTTTCGGGTAGGTGTCGGAGTGTTTTGAACTTGAAATATCTGGTGTTAGGACTGGTTGCTGGTGTCTGGTGCAATACCCTTCGCGAATGCATGGTAACCCACGCGAACGCGAAGGGAAAATAGGGAGGCCTGGGGTTTTACTCTACGCGAACGCGTAGAGGGAGACGCGAACGCGGAGCATTGGACAGTGTCTCTATGCGAACGCGTCCCCAGTGCGAACGCATAGAGTTAGGATTGGGCTAGGGGCTGGGTGGTCTTAAGGCTACGCGAATGCAACCTATAGCACTCGAACGCGTAGGCCTGGAAGGCTAGACCTTCGCGAACGCGGCCAAGGACTCGCGATCGCAGAGGTTAAATGAGTCAGACCTTCGCGAACGCGAAAGGTAATTTTGCCCAGTGATTTCTTTTAGGCCAAAATAGAACACTTACATGATTTTTACCCCATTTTCACAACTTCTTCTTCTCCACAACTCCTTGGGCGATTTTTGAAGGGAAACTTCACCATAGCTTCATAGGTAAGTAATCTTAGACTCATTTTCTTCCATTTTATCAACACCCATTAGATTTCTAGGCCTAAAACATGAGATTAAGGGTATGAAATTAGGGATTTGGGTAGAGTAAGGGTTTTTTGATTAATTGGGAATTAGACCTCGTTTTGGGGTCGGATTTCAAAACAAATTACATATTCGGGCTCGTGGGTGAATGGGTGATTGGGTTTTGGTCTGAACCTTGTATTTTGACCAAGCGGGCCCGGGCCCAATTTTTTTAGATTTTTGGGAAGAATGTTAGAAAACCTATAATTAAGCATTGGGATCGAATTGTTTAAAATTTATTAATGCTATTGAGTCGATTATGTCTAGATACGATCGATTCGGAGTCGGGTTCAAAAGGGAAAGCGGTGCTTGAGGCTTGATTTTGATCGTGGAGGTCGGGGTAAGTGTTTGGCTTAACCTTAGCTTGAGAGAATAGGCGTTGAGTCTTATTTGCTACGTGTTTATTCCATGTCCAATGTATAGGTGAGGTGACGAGTACCTATATATTGTGGTCAAGCATGCCCGTGAGTAGGTTTCTATGAGTTATGTGATTTTATCGATATTCACTGTGTTATGGATTAAATTTCACTTTGGTGGTTATTCATTTGATGGAAATTCTTGGTTGAGAATATTGTTGAGTATTTGTTCGGTTGAGGAATATTTTGTTAAGTTATACACTTGGGTGAGATTGGTTATAGCTGTGTCCCTTGCCGGGACGGTATTATTTCTATTGTCGTTCCCTTGCCGGGTTGTTGTGATTTATGATTCATGTTGTTGATTTTCCTTGCCAAACTATTTTTCTTGATATTGTTTGGGTGAGGAAGAGTGTAAAGCACGAATGGTGATGCCGTGTATTTATTTATTGCATTGTGAGGATGAGAGTGTAAAAGCACGAAAGATGATGTCGTACCATGATATGATATTTAAAGCACGAAGGATAATATTCTATTTTCTTATTGTTTTAGTGAGGATGAGAGTAAAAGTACGAAGGGTGATGTCGTGCACTTGTTTTGGTGAGGATGAGAGTAAAAGCACGAAGGGTGATGCTGTGCACTTGTTTTGGTGAGGAAGAGAGTAAAGCACGAAGGGTGATACCGTGCACTTGTTTGTTCTGTGTTGTTAACCCCTTTTGTTATTTTGATATTTAAAATGTTGCTTTGTTCCGTTATTTCAGTAATTGCTACCACTTTTCCTCAGCATGTTTTCCCCCGTTTGTACTTAACTGTTTACTTCATGTCGTTATTTCTTTTATATATTATTGAATTGCACAGGTGATGTTATTTGTCGTGTCCTAGCCTCGTCACTACACTGTCGAGGTTAGGCTTGGAACTTACTCAGTACATGGGGTCGGTTGTACTGATACTACACCTGCACAATTTTTGTTGTGCAGATCCCGCTACAAGACCTAGTGGATATTGATCTTGGCGGCTTCCTTCAGTCCACCAGGCGACACTGAGGTAGTCCTGCAGGCGTCCGCAGGCCTTGGCGTCACCTTCTATCCTACTTCCTTCCCGTCTTTACGTATTTCTGAGGCAATAATACTTTGTTTGTTCAGACCTCTATTTGTAGTATTCATAGACAGACAGTGAAATTATGACAGCGGATTCTGGGAGTTGTTATTATGGATTTCGTATTTGTATTTAATTAAGTTGTTAGATTCTATTTCTTCCGCACTTTTATTTATACCAATCTTGTATATCACCTATTAGTTGTTAAAAATAAAGAAACAAGTTAGAATAACCGGTAACGTTGGCTTGCCTAGCGGTTCAATGTTAGGCGCCATCACGGTCCCGACGGTGGGAAATTCGGGTCGTGACAAGTTGGTATCAAAGCTCTAGGTTGCCTAGGTCTCACAATTCATGGACAAACTTGGTAGAGTTTGAGGGATAGGTACGGAGAAGTCTGTACGTATCCCCCAAAGGCTGCAAAGTTAGGAATAACTTCACATCTATTCTTCTCTGTCGTGCGATTGGAATTCTAAATGCTAATTGAGTTCTATTCTATTCTCTCGCAGATGGAGAGAACGCGTGCTTCCTCATCTACCGATCAGCAGCCCGATCCTCCAGTTGCAGCTTCTACGAGGGGCCGAGGACGAGGACGAGGCCGAGGCCATGCTAGAGGGCGAGGCAGATGCAGGGCTCAACCAAAGCAGAAACCCTAGTAGAGGACCCACAGGTAGACTTTGCTGGTGAGGTTCCTGCTCAGACGGTCCCGGTTGGACCAGCTCAGGTCCTAGAGGGGTTCATTGCCACCTCGGTACTTCAGGACGCTCTGGTCCGCTTAGTGGGACTTATGGAGAGCGTGGCTCAGGCTGGTCTACTTCCTACAGCACCAGCCGTCTCTCAGGCTGGGGGAGGGGCCCAGACTCCTGCTACCCGCACCCCAGAGCAATTGGCTTCTCAGTTCCAGACTCTAGCACCTCAGACAGCTGGAGTAGATCAGACGGGAATTGTGGCATAGGCAGTTGAGGGAGCAGTTATGTCTGAAGATGCTTTGTGGAGATTGGATCGGTTCACCAAGTTATTTCCTACTACTTTCACTGGTGCACCATCAGAGGATCCCCAGGATTTCTTAGACAGTTGCTATGAGGTTCTTCGGAACATGGGGATCGTGAAGACCAACAGGGTCGACTTTTCTACATTCCGTCTTTCTGGTATCGCCAAGACTTGGTGGAGAGATTATTGCTTGACCAGGCCAGCTGGATCTTCGCCTTTTTCTTGGGCTCAGTTCTCCGAGTTGTTCTTGGAGAAGTTTCTACCAGTTACCCAGAGAAAGGATCTTAAGAGGCAGTTTGAGCATCTCCAGCAGGTCTCTATGACAGTTATCCAATATGAGACCCGGTTTATCACTTTGTCCACACATGCTATTATGATACTCCCCACTGATCGAGAGAAAGTGAGGAGTTTTATTGAGGGGCTAGCTCAGCCGATTAGACTTCAGATGGCCAGAGAGACAGGTACTGATATTTCATTTCAGGAGGCGGCCAATGTGGCCAGGTGGATTGAGATAGTTTATCACAGGGCAGTGGTCAGGGGTCTGACAAGAGGCCTCGTCATTTTGGCTGATTCAGTGGTGCCTCAGCTGGAGGAAGAGATTCTTTTGGCAGAGGTCATCCTCCCAGACCACCAGTCAGCAATCCAAGTATCCCGTAGTGCTCCACCAGCTCCTATCAGTGCACCGCCAGTCTAGAAATTTCAGGGTGGTTATTCTGGTCGACATGGACAGTTTTAGGTCCAGCAGTCTCAGCAGCAGAGATCTTGTTTCACTTGTGGTGTTCCAGGGCACATTTCCAGGTTTTTCCCACGAGCTTCTAGTGGTTCTCAGCATCAGGGTTTCCGTGTTATGATTCCCGCATCAGGTACATCCCTACCCCCTCAGCCAACTAGGGGTGGAGGTCGAGGTGCCAGAGGTGGAGGCCAGACAGTTAGAGGTGGAGGACAGGCTATGAGGTGTACAGGTCAGCCCACAGTAGGTCGACCCAGGGATCTTTAGATTGGTGGGGCTCAGCCCACAGTATAGCCCCGATGCTATACTGCAAACAAAGTATTATTTCCTCAGAAATACGTAAAGAAAGGAAGGAAGTAGGATAGAAGGTGACGCCAAGTCCTGCGGACGCCTGCAGGACTACCTCAGTGTCACCTGGTGGACTGAAGGAAGCCGCCTAGATCAGTATCCACTGGGTCCTGTACCGGGATCTGCACAACAAAAATTGTGCAGGTGTAGTATCAGTACAACCGACCCCATGTACTGAGTAAGTGCCAAGCCTAACCTCGACAGTGTAGTTACGAGGCTAGGACACGATAAATAACATCACTTGTGCAATTCAATAATATATAAAAGAAATAACGACAAGAAGTAAACAGTTAAGTACAAACAGGGGAAAACATGCTGGGGAAAAGGGGTAGCAATTACTGAAATAACGGAACAAAACAACATTTTAAATATAAAAATAACAACAGGGGTTAACAACACAGAACAAACAAGTGCACGACATCACCCTTCGTGTTTTACTCACATCCTCACCAAAACAAGTGCACGACATCACCCTTCGTGCTTTTACTCTCATCCTCACCAAAACAAGTGCACGAAGGGTGATGTCGTGCACTTGTTTTGGTGAGGATGAGAGTAAAAGCACGACATCACCCTTCGTGCTTTTCCTCTCATCCTCACCAAAACAAGTGCACGACATCACCCTTCGTGCTTTTACTCTCATCCTCACCAAAACAATAAGTAAATAGAATCGGCATGACATTATCCTTCGTGCTTTAAATATCATATCATGGCACGACATCACCCTTCGTGCTTTTACTCTCATCCTCACCAAAACAATAAGTAAATAGAATCGGCATGACATTATCCTTCGTGCTTTAAATATCATATCATGGCACGACATCACCCTTCGTGCTTTTACACTCTTATCCTCACAATGCAATAAATAAATACAAGACATCACCCTTCGTGCTTTACACTCTTCCTCACCCAAACAATATCAAGAACAATAGTTTGGCAAGGAAAATCAACAACATGAATCATAAATCACAACAACCCGGCAAGGGAACGACAACAGAAATAATACCGTCCCGGCAAGGGACACATCTATAACCAATCTCACCCAAGTGTATAACTTAACAAAATATTCCTCAACCGAAAAAATACTCAACAATATTCTCAACCAAGAATTTCCATCAAATGAATAACCACCAAAGTGAAATTTAATCCATAACACAGTGAATATCGATAAAATCACATAATTCATAGAAACCGACTCACGATCATGCTTGACCACAATATATAGGTACTCGTCACCTCACCTATACATTGGACATGGAATAAACACGTAGCAAATAAGACTCAACGCCTATTCCCTCAAGCTAAGGTTAGGCCAAACACTTACCCCGACCTCCACGATCAAAATCAAGCCTCAAGCACAACTTTCCATTTGAACCCGACTCCGAATCAATCGTATCTAGACATAATCGACTCAATAGCATTAATAAATGCTAAACAATTCGATTCCAATGCTTAGTTATAGGCTTTCTAACATTTTCCCAAAAATCCAAAAAATTGACCCCGGGCCCGCTTGGTCAAAACACGAGGTTCGGACCCAAACCCAATCACCCATTCACCCACGAGCCCGAATATGTAATTTGTTTTGAAATCCGACCCCAAAACGAGGTCTAATTTCCAATTAATCAAAAAACCCTAACTCTACCCAAATCCCTAATTTCCTACCCTTAATCTCATGTTTTAGGCCTATAAATCTAGTGGGTGTTGATAAAAATGGATGAAAATTAGTCTAAGATTACTTACCTATGAAGCTATGGTGAAGTTTCTCTTCAAAAATCGCCCAGGGAGGTGAGGAGAAGAAGAAGTTGTGAAAATGGGGTAAAAATCACGGAAGTGTTCTGTTTTGGGCTAAAAGAAATCACTGGGCAAAATTACCCTTCGTGTTCGCGAGCCCTTGGCCGCGTTCGCGAAGGTCTGAATCATTTGACCTCTGTGATCGCGAGTCCTTGGCCGCGTTCGTGAAGGTCTAGCCTTCCAGGCGTACGTGTTCGCGTGCTATAGGCTGCGTTCGCGTAGCCTTAAGACCACCCCTAATCCTAACTCTATGCGTTCGCACCCCTGGGGACGCGTTCGCGTAGAGACACTGTCCAGTGCTCCGCGTTCGCGTAGAGTAAAACCCCAGGCCTCCTCATTTTCCCTTCGTGTTCGTGTGGGTTACCATGCGTTCGCGAAGGGTATTGCACCAGATACCAGCAGCCAGTCCTAACACCAGATTTTTCAAATTCAAAACACTCCGACACCTACCCGAAACACACCCGAGCCCTCGGGGCTCCAAACCAAATATGCACACAACCTCAAAAACATCCTACAGACTTATTCGTGTAATCAAATCACCAAAATAACATCATAACTATCGAATTAAACCCCAAAATCAATGAAATTTTCCAAAAACTTCTAACACTTCAAAATTTGCATTTATGATCCGAATCACGTCAAATGAATTTCGTTTCTTACCAAGTTTCACAGACATAACATATATATTATATCGAACCTGTACCGGGGTCTGGAACCATAATTTGGGCCCGATACCATAGGTTTCACATATAATTTCATTTTAAAAAAAACCTCTTATATTTTCAGAAAACAATTTCTTTTAAAAATTTATTTCTCGGACTTGGGACCTCGGAATTCGATTCCGGGCATACGCCCAAGTGCCATATTTTCCTACGGACCCTCCGGGACCGTCAAATCACGGGTCCGGGTCCGTTTACCAAAAATATTGACCAAAGTCAACTTTATTCAAATTTCAAATACAATTTTGTCAATTTTCCTTCAGACCTCTATTTGTAGTATTCATAGACAGTCCGTGAAATTGTGACACTGGATTATGGCAGTTGTTATTATGGATTTCGTATTTGTATGTAATTAAGTTGTTAGATTCTATTTCTTTCGCACTTTTATTTATACCGATCTTGTATATCACCTATTAATTGTTAAAAATAAAGAAACAAGTTAGAATAACCGGTAACGTTGGCTTGCTTAGCGGTTCAATGTTAGGCGTCATCACGGCCCCGACGGTGGAAAATTCGGGTCGTGACACCTAGAGACGACATGCCTCCCTACTAAGTTATTATGCTATTTATCGTAGTTTAAATTTTTATGTATTTTAATTTAATGTATTTTTAATTTTCATGTATTTTCAATCTTAATGTATTTTTTCATTTAATGTATTTTCAATTTTCATTTTTCAATTTTAGCAACATCTAATATGTTATATTTGCACCATTCATTTTTTGAGATGATTATATATTTTTTGTACAATTATAGCTTATAATAAAATTAACATAAAATTTTACATAAAAATAATAAATGCACGGAAATAAATTTATCAAAATTATACGCCAAAGTTAAGATGTAAATTAATATTATAAAGATATTACATAAATATAATTAGGTATATGTAAAGAGATAAATTAAAAGAGTTAAATAATAAAATAATAATAAAATACGAGTGAATAATAATGTGGGAGATGAATAGTGTACCCCCAAATTTGAGGGAACACTATTGTCACGACCCAAATTCCCAACCTTAGGGATCGTGATGGCTCCTAACACCACACTTGCTAGGCAAGCCAATGTTAGAATTCGATTAACTAATTTCCTTTGATTATTTACTTAAGCATAAATAAATAAATTAAAAGTAAACTTAATTTAAATGATTTCCTATGAGATACTCCAAATATAAAAGAAGAAGCAATTAAATAAGACGAACCACGAACTAAGTATATAAATAACTCTAAGACTCTCATGGGTCTGGTATCACAATTCACGAACTACTAAAGAATACTACAAATATTGGGTTGAAAGAAATAATGTAACTGTTCTGAATAAAATAAAACATCGTTTATGGAAATAGGAGAAGACTCTCGGGATCTGGGAACGCCGACAGATATACCTCGTATCTCTGAATAAATGAATAGCCGCTCTAAATATCTCTACTGCTGGTCGATACCTGGATCTGCACAAAAGAGTGTAGAGTGTAGTATCAGTTCAACCGACCCCATGTACTGAGTAAGTGCCGAGCCTAACCTCGACGAAGTAGTGATGAGGCTACGGCGGGGCATTAACAACATATAACCTGTGACAATAATATATACAATAACGCAATAAAACAATTTTACACGAACAAGAAAATATAATTGAGACAATAAATATAAAGCAAGAAGGAAATCTAAACAAATAATTGAGTACTGCAACAACAATAAAATAACTCATCCGCCTTTTTCAGACCTCAGCTATAACAAACTCTCAAACGATTTCCAAGTTTTCAAACTTTAACTTTAAATAAAAGCAGTACCAAAATATGAAAAATAGTAATATAAAGTGGTAGTTTTCAAATCTTTGTTTTTCTTTGAAAATTATTAAAAATATAATTGTCCTCCCTTATTGCCCCTTGTTGCGGCGTGCAACCTGATCCCACCAGACATAACATATCAATTTATTCACCCGTATCACAATCAATTATCCACCCTTATCACCGCCTTTCAAATCAAAGCCTTTCACAATATTTTCTCGACAAATTATAAACAGATTAAGTTTCACTTTAAAATAATAGTAAAAGCAGAGTATGAAATAATGACAATAAAACAACNAGATACTCGTCACCTCACCTATACACCACGCCCATGCATTTCACATAGCAAACAAGTGGGGACTCCTATTCCCTCAAGTCAAAGTTAGACCAAACACTTACCTCAATTTCGCAGGCCACTCACTGCTCAATTACAGCTTTTCCTTTAGAATCTTGCTCTAACTTGCTCGAATCTAATCATAATTAACTCAATATCATTAATTAAGGCTAAATGAACTAACTTTATTGAAAATTACAATTTTTTCCTAAGTTTTCTCAAAAAAGGTGAAAATCCGACCCCGGCCCGCTTGGTCTAAACTCAGGGTTCGGACCAAATTACGTTTACCCATTCATCCACGAACCCAAATATACAATGAGTTTCAAAATTCGACCTCAATTCGAGGTAAATATTCGATTTTAACAAAATTCCATAATTTTACCCAAACCCTCAATTTTTTACCATGAAAATTCTTAGTTTTTGATTTAAAAGTGATGAAAAATAATGAGTAATTGAAAGAGTAAAGTTTAGACTTGGGGATGATATTTGGTGAAGAAATTCGTTTCTAGAGCTGTGGGGTTCGAAAATTTGAAGAAGAAGAAGTTTGCCCATTATATATATATATATTTTTTTTTTCTACCAGCTATTTTGCCTCGTTTCTCGTGCCAAACAATCCTGAAACTCGATTTTTATATATCCAATGGATTCTTGTGAAATTCTAGTCAAGTTAGGATTTTGAATCACTAAATTTGACCTTATAATGAATGAGATATGTAAGTTTTAATATTTGCAAATAGTGCAGATTTTTAGTACGCCGTCAGTGGTAATTTCGTAATTAACCTGAAAAATATGGCAACCTTAGTAAAATGACCATAAAATCCTCATATGATGTCCAAATTCGATGATTCTTTTTGCTACGGGTCCGTAATTATGATACGGATCTAATACTTTATTCAAAACCAAAATCAAATATCATTTGTACAATATGATATCATTTATGCTTGAAGAAACGACGTCGAAGCATAAGAAAGAACGAGCACAACACAACCCAAACTTATTTAAAACTCACCCGAGCCCGCGGGGCTCTAAACCAAACATGCACGCAAGTCTAAAAGCATCATGTGGACTTGCTCGTGCGATCAAATCATGAAAATAACATGTAAAACTATGAATTAAACCTCAAAACTCATCATTTTCATCAAGAACGCTTAAAGTTCATAACTTTTCAACCGGATGTCCGAATCACGTCAAACAAACTCTATTTTTCACCAAATTTCACAGTTAACCTTTAAATATCATAACAAATTTGTACCGGGATCCGAAACCAAAATACGGGCCCGATACCAATGATTTCAAACATTATTTCTTTTCTTTATTTCATAAACATTTTAGCATAACAATTTCTTTCAAAAATTGATTTCTAAGGCTTGGGACCTCGGAATTCAATTCCGGGCATACGCCCAAGTCCCATATTTTACTGCGAACCTCCCGGGATCGTCGAAACACAGATCCGAGTCCGTTTACTCAAAATGTTGACTCAAGTCAACTAAAACCAAATTTTTAATTCTAAAAATTATTATTTCTTATATTTTCACATAAAATCTTTCCGGTTTCATGTCCGGATTGCGCACACAAATTGAGGTAGTTAAAATTAATCTTTTTATGGCTAATAAGTCTAGAACAGAGTCTAAATTAATAAAATGACCTCTTGAGTCATCACAACTATTCATCCCCCATTTTGGGGGCAAAAATGAGGGAGGGTTGGAGAAACCTTAGATTGTTTTAAGCTGGGTTTGTTGGTTTCAATGGTAAGATGGTGTGTATATATATATATATATATATATATATATATATAGAGAGAGAGAGAGAGAGAGAGAGAGACATTCCCACAAAAAACTGGTCAAAACAATCCATCATTATACGCTACTTACAAGCACAAGTAACTTGAGTCGAAAAGAATAAAGTTTTTTACACGAAGGAACAAAAAGGATGACTAACCTTCAATTTGAACTTTGAACTTGCTGCTAGGAAGAAGAATAGAGTTCTCTTTGTATTTGTAAAAAAAAATCGAATAATCATTGCTTTGGGAGATATTAACAGATTAACGGACAAGATAAAGAATAGGGAAAGACCATAAATTAAGGCTTCAATCAATAAAAAAAGTCTTGATTTTTAAATTTATTACATTTGAGTTCTTTTTTAAAATTTTGAGTAATTACAATCTGACTTTGAGAATTTGGACATTATATGAAGGACTTATTCAACAAAATTTGTTTTAATTTGAAAAAGTCTTTGGGGCTTACACCTCAGTACAAAAATGTGTCTCAAACGCTCGGGCAAACGCCTTTTGGATTTTCGCCCCATACCTATCGCCTCGGGATATTTTTGGTGTGTCTCGCCCCGAGACTTGCCCCGAAAACGCTTTTCAAAACACTGTTGTTCGCATCAAATTCGTTAGTACTATATTAATTAAAGAGAAAATACACTCCGAGTGGTCGAATATTGTGAATCGTAATGCGCCAAATACACATAACGCATGCATGCACAAAAGGTATACTTAACAAAATTAACGAATTTCATCAAAACCACCCAATTGATCGATCAATCTTCTCACCCCAGCCATTTCCTCCCTGTCCCTCCCCCTCCCCCCAACCCCCACCCCCCAAAAGGAAAAAGAAAAACATTTCCCTCATTTCTCTACATATTTCTATAATCATTTTCTGGTTTGATTTTTCTTGGAGCTTTCTTGTGACAGCTCCAAGATAAGGTCAAATCTCTTATTCTCTTTGCTTTCTTCTTGCATGTTCAATCGACTTTTAGTCGAATTCTTGAATTTCAAGGAAATTTGAAGATTGTGAAATTATAAATATTTTTCTTTAAGTGCATTTATTTTTGTTGATCATGGTATCAATAAAAGCAACTTTGGATAATATGGGGATTCGACAGTTGTTGAGATTTTAATTCTGAGCACTATATATCTTATGTTTATTAATTATTGATGGGGAATACATGCTCGGGACCCACATTGAACAAAGATTCAGCAGATTCATCAAAGACAGAAGCAAAAGATTGTGATTCTGTTCGGTCTAATGTCCAGAATACCCCTCCTCCCCATCTTCAGATACCTGGAGATCAGCCTCAGGATGACAAATCAAGAAAATCCCAAAAGGATGAAGATACCATTACCAATAAGGCAGTGGAGGATGTGAAGAGAAATAAGTCTAGTAATCTAAAGCGAGTATTGAGTGCAGGGCTTCAAGTTGAATCTGTGTTGGGACGAAAAACGGGTAATTTGAAAGAAATTTATAGTTTAGGAAAGAAACTAGGACAAGGGCAATTTGGTACAACATTTTTGTGTGTGGATAAAGCTCAAGGAAAGGAATTTGCATGTAAGTCAATTGCTAAAAGGAAGTTGACAACTGAAGAGGATATAGAGGATGTAAGAAGAGAGATTCAGATAATGCACCATTTGGCAGGGCACCCTAGTGTTGTACAGATTGTTGGTGCTTATGAGGATGCTGTTGCTGTTCATGTCGTAATGGAGCTTTGCGCGGGTGGGGAGCTTTTCGATAGGATTATTAAGAGGGGACATTATACAGAGAAGAAAGCTGCTCAACTTGCAAGAGTAATAGTTGGTGTTGTAGAAGCATGTCATTCATTGGGAGTTATGCATAGGGACCTCAAACCCGAGAACTTCCTTTTTGTCAACGAACAAGAGGAGTCGCCGTTAAAGACCATTGACTTTGGGTTATCTATGTTCTTTAGACCAGGTATCTATCAGGAACTTGCTGGAAATTGTTGAATTCAAATTCATCCGTGCGATAATAGATTAACTTGCATATAATTTGTTAGTTGTGTTATATGGAGTAAACACACACTTAGAGCTTTAGTTAAGGATGTTTTTCAATCATCTTTTTCCACGTACCGTTTATGAATGTGATAGTTTGTTGAGGACTTTCCTTTGTTATTTTTCTTTCCATGTTGACCTTTTGGCAATGCATTATGTTAAGACTTTATCAGAAAGCGTTGCTTAGGCATCATTTGGATGACAATACATAAGTTTTGTAGTTGCTTTCTCAAGATAGCAAAGACGCCTTTTGTACTCTAAAACCTCTATTATGCAAAATATAACATAATCTTTTAATGAGGTTGCAATTTGAAAATTACTCTTGTGAGCTTTTAGTAGTCTTATACTGATATTACAAGGTCTCAATGCCATATCAGGGCAAAGGAAGAAGTAGATGCAGCCGCATATGATCAACACCACAAAAATCTTCATTTCCTCACTCATGCTTATAACATCATAAATTCAGTTTTTTACCTGTAATACAAAGTCACTTGTCACGGACTCGTAGACAGGATCTCCTGAATTACTCCAGATATCTGGTATCCTGTACTTTGACAAATCCCCTGCTATTTAATGACATTAAAGCCTGTAATTGCCTGTGACTATGATGTTAAAATAACTGAGAAATCATCTTCTTATATAACCTACATTTCTTCTGCCTATTGTAGAAAGTGAACTCCTCATTTGTGGGGCATGAGTTTTAGAATCTTATTAAAATATCACAGGCTATATGCAATATAAAATTGATTTATACAGACAAGTATATTATATTCTTAAGTTGGTCTAGTTACTTGGAGCATTTTTGTTATGATTGCAACACCTGCATGAATTTCAGATTGGGAATGTTTTTCTTCACTTATAGGAGCACAAAACTTGGTATTGTGCCCCAAAGCTATCAACTTTATGAAGCTATGGATATGAGATATTTGTTGCTTTGAAGAATTTTTGGACGTGCACCTTCTGTTTACTGTAAAACCAGCAGCGCGCCTTCCAAACTAGTAAAAACTCTGAATATCAAAAAAATCAACCCTAAAAATCTCTACTTTCCACTCCCTGTAGGACAGTAGTTATCTAATGCTGATATAGTAATCATTAAAGCCGTGTATGTATTTACTTTGTTTAGTAAGGTCAATAGTTGTGGAAGAGTACCCAATTTTCCTTGCAGTAGTATAGTTATCATTCATTTAAGATTAAACGTAATCGCGGGATCTTATTGTTGCTGTCATCTGTTTCTTCTAGCTGTTGTCACCTGCTTTCTGATACCTGACCAAGAATGAAAATCTTTTTGCATCCAGGTGAAACCTTCACGGATGTCGTTGGAAGCCCTTACTATGTGGCCCCAGAAGTCTTGCGGAAGCGTTATGGTCCAGAATGTGATATTTGGAGTGCTGGAGTCATTATTTATATACTTCTAAGTGGTGTACCTCCATTTTGGGATGGTGAGATTTTGTATTTTCTTTCATCACAATTTATTTCTGTAATTCTAAGCTATCGTGATATATTGATCTGTGTTGCCTAATGCATGTTGATGTTTTTCTATCAGAAACGGAGCAAGGAATCTTTGAACAGATTGTGAAAGGCGAACTTGACTTAGTATCAGAACCTTGGCCAACTATATCAGAAAGTGCAAAAGATCTGGTCAGAAGAATGCTTGCGAGAGATCCCAAAAAGCGGTTGACAGCTCATGAAGTTCTCTGTAAGATGCAGTATTAACTAGTCCAATCCTTTATTCTCTTGACATCCTTTTGTATTTTTGTATTTGGCGGTGATGCTTCTCATCCCTTGTTCTCGGTGTAACATGGTCGTGCAGTCTGCATACTTGTCTGCTGAAACAGATTTTGACTTACTACTTAAATCATTCTTAGGGTAGAACGCGACTAAATTTGTTATTCTATTTGTTGCAGAAATATTCTTGTTCTGGTTAGCCTCTTTTGTTTTTTCCTTTTTCCAATGTGTTTTAATTATGGACAAAGTTTTACTGAGAGAAACTGGAGATGCCAAAAGAAAATATATGAGATACTGGATCTTGGTAGCAGTCACGGATTAGTAGCTTTTCTCATTGCAGCATCCGCTGTACTGCAAAACAAGATATAGAAAACTCAGCGATTTGTATTTTCTTTCTGGCCATACATCAGGCGACTTTCATGAGATGGGAAAAAACGTAAATTTCGAACATCAATATTTACTTCTACACTTCAAAGCATAAGATCATTTAAAGGAAGAAGATGATGGACAGAAGCTGCAATTCGTCTCAAGCTACTGTTTGAGCAACTTTGTTTTCGGTGTAGAGTTTTGCTAGATTGTTGTCAGGTTGGACACATGATTAGAAGGCCTATGCGCCTAGAAACCATATTGGTTAACAAAATTGTGAAATATGAGGAAGATAGGCCATCTACTTTGAGATCCTGTGATGGATAGGATAATAGTGATTCTGACCTTTTACTTGAACTTCTTTGAGCTCCTGTGATCGATTAACTCAATAGTTTCTTAACATATCAGTGGTCTGAAGAAGTCCATTTATCTGTCTGTACATTTGGTTAAGTTCATTTGGATGCTCTTTGAATTGAATGAAAGACTGATTATTATCTATTTCAGGTCACCCGTGGGTCCGTGTAGGTGGGGTTGCTCCAGATAAGCCTCTTGATTCTGCTGTTCTTACTCGTCTCAATCAATTTTCTGCAATGAATAAATTAAAGAAGATAGCAATCAGAGTAAGTTCCAGTTCCTGGTACCTTTGATCACTGGTCTTACTTAGATTTGGTATTTCTTACTTTGACGATAGATAATCTTTAGTAGAAACAAACGTAAGAACTATATCTGTTCTAAAAAGAAAATGGAAAAGCTATCTTCGAGTATTATAATTCTCCTCTTAATTTCCTGAATGGTTTATGTTTGATTGTTTCCAATATATGTCGCACAATAAATGGGGAACTTGATTAGTGGCGATTCATGTAGCCTACCGCAACTTGTTTGAGATTGAGGCGGAGTTGTTGTTGACCAGAAACATAATATCCTTTAATATTACTGTTACCAACTAATACTAGGCTTTTGTTATTGTGATTGACCAGTTCAGCTGTTTTGTTTAGGTTATTGCTGAAAATCTGTCTGGAGAGGAAATTGCAGGACTGAAGCAAATGTTCAAAATGATAGACGCAGATAACAGTGGACATATTACGCTAGAAGAATTGAAAAAAGGTTTGGAAAAAGTGGGTGCCAGTCTTAAGGATTCAGAAATAACTAGTTTAATGCAAGCGGTACGCTAAAGTTTCTTTTTCATTTTTGGTTTTGTTTTTATTTGTTGTTTCAATAGCTTTCCTACTTGCTCTGAGTCAATAATATCTTGTTCAAACGACAACACCTGAAACCTATTATTTCCAAGACGATAACAATAAACTGATATTGTCTACCTGAAGTTTGAAGTAACCAGATGAATTTCAGAGGTCAATCTTCTTTTGCTGATACATAAATTTATCTTCCATACAATCAAGTGCTTAGCAATATGTTGAACATTCTTCTGCAGGCATTCATATCTGCCGAACTAAGTCTGATCCTTGTTTAACAATTTTATCTCATTTCTCCATGGAAAAATGCAGGCAGATATGGATAATAGTGGTACCATTGACTATGGCGAGTTTATCGCTGCTATGCTCCATCTAAACAAAGTTCAGAAGGAGGATCACATGTATGCCGCCTTTTCATATTTTGATCAAGATGGTAGTGGATATATTACACAGGAAGAGCTCCAACAGGCTTGTGAGAAGTTTGGTTTGAGCAATATTCCCATGGAAGAACTTATGCGTGAAGTTGATCAAGATAATGTATTCTCGTGATCTTATCATTCTTATCAGAGCTTTATTTTTAATACACAATATGCATGATTAAACACAGGAACATAGAAAAGAACGTGATTATAGTACTGCCAATGAAGAATGCTCAAACTTCAAACTAATTACTTTCCTGCGCTTATTTTCTCTTCAGGACGGGCGCATTGATTACAATGAATTTGTAGCAATGATGCAAGATACAGGTTTTGGTAAGAATGGTAACAAAAGAGTGTGAGCATTGGCATTCTGGAGGCCTTAGAATCCGGTAAAACTTGATATCAACCTTAACTCATTGGTTATTTTGTATTATCATTGGCATCATTACATGGCGACAGAAAGTTTGATTGCATTATTCTTGCTTTAAAGATTAGCCAGGCATTGGAGACCGAAGGCTAAATCTTTTATTCCATCTTAGCACTCCCATATATTTTCTTCATTTACGAAATTGATGTTCATAATTCTGCACGCCCATTCTAATTTCAGGCTTGCTAGGCCCTTCGATCACAAAACTACTGCAGATACCGTGGAAGCAGATATGAACTTTGAGGTTCTCGTGTTTCGCTGAATCTCCAGTTTTACTGCTTTGGATCAAAATTGCATTTTCAGCAGAAGTAATGCATGATAGTCCTACGTTCCTTACCTTTAATATCAGCCTTGGTTCACTCACTTCACTTAGATGAATTTTGATGTGTACTACATTCTTTCTTTTGATAGTCCTAATGTAATATACATTTTGGAGAGTCTTTAACTTCTCTTGTTAAAATTGTTGCTGTAATGAGTAGTGGCTTCTCTCTTTTGTGACTGTTGAGACATCACTGTTGCTATTATTTTCCTTCCATTTCTCTTTTGAGGTACCTTTGTCCCTCAAAAAGTAGCAACAACAACATATCAAGAGTATTATCACACACTTTTCCTTATTAGTCCGTCTAAAAAAAGAATGACACGTTTTTATATTTGGAAACAATTCAACTTTAAACTTTTCATTTTACCAAAACAATTCAACTTTAAACTTCTCATTTTACCAAAATAATTCAACTTTAAACTTCTCATTTTACCCACTTTATCCGTAATGAAAAGTTTTTATAGTCATACAAATATTGTGGCCCACTGAACTTTTGTCCCTTAAGCTTTTAGGAACACGTGTTTCAAAAGTCTTTTTTTTTTTCCTTTAAACTTTGTGTCAAGTCAAATTATCTCATCTTAATTGCATTGAGTGAGTACTTCTTCTGTTTCAATTTATGTGACATAGTTTGATTAATAAAGTTTAAGAAAAAATAAACAATTTTTAAACTTATGATTTTTAAACAACTCAAAAAGTAGTACCAGAAATAGATAAAAAAAAATAGCATAAACTACAACTATACCTCTAAATGTCAGTTCCCATTAATTTTTTTTTCTAATTTTCACGGTTCTCGTCAAATCCAACATGCAGGGTTCGTTAAATATTTGATGGAGACCAAAAGTGTTTTTTGATAAACTTAAGGGACCAAAATTGCTCAGTGCATACTTAAGGGACTAATTTAAATCTAAGGGACCATTTTTGTCATTTTCTACATCTGTACCTCGTATTCTATTTATGAGAGATGTAAATAGGGGTATTCATGGTTCGGTTTGTGTCGGTTTTTTCCACACAAAAAAAAAAACAAATCAAGTAAGTCGATTTTTCAAATATTGGAACTAATCCAAACCAATTAAATCGATTTTTATCGGTTTTTCGGTTATTTATCGATTTTTTTCTTAAATATGAGACATACACTACTAAACGCACATTCCGACAACTACATCTTCAACATAACACTATAAAATCAATTGCTATTTGAGAAATTTATTATTTACCAAGATATATTGATGATAATTGAATAAAATAGTGATGAATAATTTAAGTACTCAATTAAAAATCGATTTATTTTTAGCATGAAATAAATTTTTTTATACTTAGAGAAAGAAAATTACCAATCAAACTAGAATGTAAAGACAAAGAATTAGACTATTAAATAGCAAAGAACTAGACTAAAAATATAAATGACTAATGTATACCATAAAATTTTAGAAACTTTATATAAAAAATATACATATATATAGGTGTAATAATAAATTTAAATAGCTACTTTTATAGTCGGTTTGGTTCGGGTTCTTTCGGTTATTTTTTGATTGAAACCAAAACCAATCCAAATTTGATCGGATTTTAAAATTCCAAACCATACCTAAAATGTATCGGGTTTTTTTGGTCGGTTTGATTCGGTTTTTTACACCCCTAGGTGTAAATCCGTATCTTCATTCGAACAAAACCCTCTAACAACTTGTTTGGATGATTATTACCTATTGTATCGTATTGTATTGTTATCCCAAACAATGTTTGTTTTAATTGTTTATGTAAAATTGATCGTATCGTATTGTTAAATTCATTGTTCCGGAACAACCAAAAGCCCCATTTTATGAAACAACCGATTTGATATGGTGAGATCGTTTCCTATTTTATTTTCTAATTATATCCTTACTTATTACTCCATAATTCTATTTTCTCATTTTTTTATTTTTTTATTTTAACTCCAAATCTCCAATCTATTGACCTACTTTGTCTTATTCCATCTTTTCTAGAGCTGGTTTGCCCCGTTCTTTTTATTATCCAAATCTCCGTTCAATTCTTTGTCTCTTTTCATCGTCTAATTTAATTTTTTTTGGTATCGCAAATATTACTCTCCCTTTTTCTTTTCTCTTCCTTCTTTCTTCCTTTCTTGCTATCCACTTCTTCTTATTACCCTTCCTGAGCCGAGGGTCTATTGGAAACAGCCGCTCAACCTGTTAGGTAGGGGTAAGGTTTGCGTACAGATTACCCTCCCCAGACCCCCACATGGTGGGAACATACCGGGTTAGTTGTTGTTGTATTGCAAATATTAGTTAACCTTTTTTTCTAGGTTTTTGCTCTTGTTTCCAAGCTACGTGATTAATGATAAATTAGTAAAAAGAGATTTTCTTAAATTATTTTATGTGTTATGACTGTACCCTACAGTCAAACCAAACAAAAATATTATTTAACAACCGCAAACGATACAATTTATTCAAACGTTCTATAAAACGATACAATACAGTACAATATAGTACAATACAAAACATGGGTGACAATTAGGAGTGTTCAAACCAAACCGGTAAACCGCATCAAACCGAAAAATCAAATCAAAACGATTAAAAAACCCGACTAGGTTTGGTTTGACTTGGTTTGGTTTTGAGTACAAAAACCCGAGCCAAACCGACATATATATATATATATATATAAGACTTTATATTAAAAAATTTTAAAAAAATATAGATATTTGGGATCCTCTTATGTGTTAACTTTGAAAGCGTATATTGACGGAAAATTATTGATAGACGACTGAAAAAATAATTATCATGTGTTACTAACAAAATCCTCCCATTGAAATATTTTAATAGATCATATGTTTGTCAATTTTTTCAATATACTATTTATACTCACTTATCAAAACCTTATCTATCACTTTAATAAAGTAAGATTTGAATAATATTAATGTAACAAAAAAAATCCGAAAACTCGATTTTTTTTGACAAAATCGAATCAATCCAAATCGATATAGTTAGTTTGATTTGATTTTGATAAAAACCGAACCAACTCGATCCATATATACCCTTATTAACAAAGATCCAAACATAGAGTAAAACCAAAACTCCCTCTCTCACTGCACGTTGACTCGATTCAGCAGATTTCAGTATTTGTGATTTTCGAGATTGTCATTGATGATTGCTATGCTTCATAATTCAGTAAGATCGTTCTTAATTTGAGGTTATCAATAGCTGTATGAGTCAAATTGAGTTTGATGAGATCAATAGGAGTAATGAGAAAAGAGTAAATTTTACATATTGACGACGGAAAAGGTCAGATATAACTGTGTACTATGAGAAAAGGTTTGAATATGCCATTCGTTATACTTTTGGTCTAAATATACTTCTATCGTAATACTATTGGTTCAAATATTCCCGTTTTTCGTTAAATTTGTCCAAGATATACATTCAATCTTATATGGAACTAACATTTAATGAGGTGGACCTATGTGCCCTTAACCCATTTTATCTCTCCCCTATATTTGTTTTTCCACACTAAAATTTTCTTGAGGGGAAGGAAAAAAAATAGAAGGGGTAGATGGGTTTGGGGCGTTGAGGTGGCATACCGCGTGGCATCCACATCATCAAATATTAGTATCACGTAGGGGTGGACAAACTTAACAAAAAAGATGTATATTTAAACCAGTAATATTATAGCAGAGATATATTTGGACCGAAGTACAACAAGAAGCGTATTTAAATCTTTTCTCATAATACAAGACTATATTTGGCCTTTCTCCGTATTGACAATGTAAAAAGTATATATAACTTAAATCCATAAAAATGAGGGGTAAATGAAACTGTGGAATAAAAGGAAATAACACGTTGAAAAGGAGTTTCTGATTTCTAAGGGGCCGAAACAAAATTATATTCCTTGGTAGTGAACAAATATTGCAAGGCCCAGAAAGCCCCTAAACAATTTCATACAAGTTAGGGGTGTACATGGTTCGGTTTGGATTGGTTTTTTTCTAAAAAGAAATCAAACCAAGTAAGTCAGTTTTTTAAATATTAAAACCAAACCAAACCAATTAAGTCGGTTTTTTCTCGATTCGGTTTATGTCGGTTTTTCGATTTTTTATCGGTTTTTTCTTAAATATAAGACATACACTACCAAACACATATTCCGGCGACCATATTTTTAACGTGACACTATCAAATCAATTGCCCTTTGAGAAATCTATTATTTACTAAAAATATTGATGATAATTGAATCAAATAATGATGAATAATTTAAGGACTCAATTAAAAATATATTTTCTTAACATAAAATGGATTCTTACACTTAACAAAAGAAAACTACCCATCAAACTAGAATATAAAGGTAAAGAACTATACTAAAAGTGCAAATGATAACATTCACCATAAATTTTTTGAAACTTTGTATAAAAATATACATAAACATAGGTGTAATAATAAATTTGAAATAATTACTCCTATAGTCGGTTTGGTTCAGTTATTTTTTATTAAAACCAAAACCAAACCAAATTTGTCGGTTTTTAAAATTCTAAACCAAAATCAAACTAAACAAAAAAGTATCAATTTTTTTGGTCGATTTAGTTTGGATTTCGATTTAGTTCGATTTTTCGGATTTTTATGAACAATCCTACTACAAGTCCTTCAAGTTCTCTATCCCAAGCCATCGGTCCTTGTACATGGGAGAGGGCACCTGCCACAATTAAAATTTAAAAGTACAGCGAAAGATGTATCAGAAAACTTATATTTATCTAAAATAGACGATTATAATGACCTCCCTAGCGTCACAATAGGTCCTCTTGGTCAGCTAAGATGCAACCAACAATATCCATCATATAGATTTGGATTTTGGACTGGTCAAAATGCAAGAGTAACAACAACAACAAACTCAGTATGATCTCAATAGGTGGGGTTTGGGGAGGTAGCATGTACGACAGACCTTACTCCTACCTATTGCAGGTAGAGAGGTTGTTTCCAATAGACCCTCGGCTCAGGAAGGGCAAAAAGAAGAAGAAGAGGAAAGCAAAGAAGGAAGAAAGAAAGAAGAGAAAAGAAAAAGGGAGAGATAAAGATAAGTATATAATAGCAACGGAGAATATAATACCTGAGGCGAGCAAAACCACATAAAATATGAAGGGACATGCATGCTACTAAGACTATCGGTGAATAACTAAAAACTATCCACTGACCTTCTACCTTAATCCTCGACCTAACCCCTACTAGTAACTCTTCTCTAGTAAGAATATATTACTTTTTTGAGAAATGGGTTTTTCTCACCTGTGTACTGGAAATACATCTCCAACGCCCCACGCGAGGTCCCTTGTCTAAAAGCATTCTCATCCCTGCATTCTTGGCTGACAATCCAAACATGTACCTATAAAAGTTTCAGATTAAGTTAAAGAGTATTTGAGTACAGCCAATTCGATCAACCTGCTCATCTATGTTGCTCGGACTCTCCGAAAATATCGATAGGTGCATGTTGGATCCGACACGGATGCGGCAGTTGTTTTGGAGAGTCAGAGCAACATAGCTGCTCATACTAGAAACTAGCTTGGGTGAAAATCAACTCACTTGCATCGGCGTGCTTTTCTTCTCCATAAAACAAGGGATATAATCCACTGAATAGAAATAAATAGACAAAATGTCAGCTGTAGTAAACCATAAAACATGACAAGGACCAAAAAAGAAACCAGCAGGAGAGGATCAGATGGGGTGGAGCAAGGGTGGCAAGTTTTCATATCAGAAGACAATAAGTAGATTTTGCTAATTGTTAAGAAAAAAAAGATGCTTCAAATTTCCTTTACAAGCACATTATTTTGGACTAATGTAGTCATCGATTAAGGAAAAAATCAGGTGAAATTGATAAAATTCAGTCACAAAGCCAAGATTGAGTAACCTTGTTTCTGTTACAACAACAACAACAAACCACCCAGTATGATCCCAACAGGTAGGGTCTGGGGAGGGTAGTCAGTACGCAGACCTTAACCCTACCTAATGCAGGTAGAGGCAGTAACCTTGTTTCTGTTATTTTTGCAATATCTTGGACAAAGACCTTATGCATCATATATTGTGAACTGAAATGACAATTTACTGGAAAACAGGACAAATTGATCGTCGTTATTCTAGTTATCGTACCTTGAAAGCTGACATGAGTGAAAAGCCCCCAATTACAGATAGCTTCCTAACTTGTGTCTTCGTTGCAGGTGACATCTCTTTGCACAACTGCTGAGCAATCTCCTTGAGCAATGCCATCTGTGCGTTATCAGTCCGCATAGAAATAATAGCCTGCCTCATTGACTCGCGATCAGCCTCAAGTGCCTGAAGCCTAAGGTAGAGTTTAGTGACCTCAGGATCTCCAAAATCTGTTTGATTTAATGACTCCCTTGGTGTAACTGTGTAATCATCACCTATTCCAACCGTTGCCTTGGGCTCGACGTTATGTCTAGCCTCCTGGTGTATAGAATCGATTGTGTACACTCGGTCACTCATGTCATCTCCAACTTGTGATGAATTATCCACCTTTGGATACTCCTCTGTTTGTGACTGTTCTTTCCTAATGAAATCTGAACTTATTTCTTTAATTTTTGCAAAAGGAGAAGCCAAACTATCAGTTGAGTATTTCCTTAAATGTCTCAGCCTCCTTGGGGAATGACCAACTATAACCTTTTCAAGGACATTGTTCTTAAATAACTCTCCATCAGTAGTGCTTCTTGGTGTCTTCTCCAGCTGATTGATCCTATCCTCCAAATCTCGCAATTGATCATGCGAACGTGGGGTCTCTCCAAATGCATATTTCTCGATATCCACCACCTCGTTATCAACCTCTGAGTATACTTGATTCTCATTTATATAGCATTTCAAGGGAGGGTAATCGTATGTAGGAATTTGATCAAACTGCTCATCAATTATAGTCTCGTCAGCCATAGTACTATTGTTTCGGCTAAAACGGCCGCCCCCATTCTCTTTCTCACTCTCATGACCCTCCACCTCAGATTCAGTGAGCCCATAACTCATCATTCTGTGCTTATACATTTGTACCTCACAAGTCAAGGATTGAATTGTTTGCTCCCTCTTGTACAACAAATCCTCCAATGCCATTATCTCCTGCTGGTCATGTGCCTTTTCCTCTTCAGTCAACCTCTTGAATTGGTTTAATTCCATTTGAGCTTCTGCCTTTTCTCTTTGCACCCTCAATATCATTGACATTGCCTCCTTGGCTGATGAGGAGGATGCATTTCTTTCTTCCTCCAACTCACTGTTTAAATCCTTAATCGTCTGTTGTTGGCTGTTCACCATTTCCCGAAGTGCTGCACATTCGTTTTCGAACTCAACACGAGCTGTTTGAGGTAAGATGAACCCTGGAATAAAAAGCTTTTTCTCATCATCACTTTCAGCACATTCATCATACTTTCGCTTCACAGACCGAAACCAAGTCCCTGAAAGGGATCTTTTCATCATACAACAACTGCACTCGCGGTCACAACATTTGACCGGGCTGGTTGGCAAGGGCAAATTTTCAGAATACATTACCCTACCAAAAACCAGTAAATCCTCCAGCCCCAAATTGGAAATCAGTTCTAACAAAACAAATGAGGAAAGAAAAAGACGAAGCTTATAGTCTCTGGCATCATAGGGGGGTCAATCCTGGAATATTTATGCTTGGATTCGCTCTGTCCCAAATTCCTCCCTCTTCCAATGGATGTGGCCATATATTCACGCATCCCTGGACTTACAAATGATTGGATTTGCCCTTTCCTCATTTACAGTAGGGTAAACATACTCCTGCAAAACACCAGAATAAATTCAGAGCCCTCCAAAGCCCCCAATAAATATTGAAAATATCCAGCACAAACACAAAACCACGAAATACACATAAAATTAGCCATTTGAACTATGGACAAAGAGGCGAATCCAGTATTGAAAGTATGTCATCAATTCATATATATAAAAATAACTCTAATGATATCTTTTAATAATTATTATATATCCATGGCATGCATGCATGAACAAACACTAGCTAATACGTACACGTGCATCCACGACTAATATACTAGATCCTCCTACGTGCATATAAAGAGATGGAAAGAAACTGAGTTATAGCTCAGAAATAGAGGGGAAATTTTCCAGGGAAAATGTAATTAATGTTTCACTTAATTGCAGAAAAAGATGTTCTACACCTCTACGATATTTTATCCAGGAAAAAGATCAATACATAAGGAGAGATTGCTAATTGAGAAGGAAAATCAAACGAGGCAGAGGGAGAGAAAGAGGGTGGGAGAGGGGTATTTGGATACCTCCTGTTTGGAAAATAAAACATGGGACCGTTAAATGTTGGTTATTATGGTTGGATGATAATCCTGTGTTTAGGACAAGAAGTACGTTTGTACTACGTGTTGACAGTCATGCAACTAGTAAGTCAATACAGGGTTCAGGAGAACCTGTAATCAGTGGCCGAGCCACGTACACTCTAGGGGTGTCGACACCCCTTAGTCGGAAAATTAACTGTGTACTTAGGTAATTTTTAAAAAAATATGTATATATACTATGTATTGACACCCCTTGACTTCTTGGTGAGTTTATTTTTTTATATTTTGACTCTCTTTAATGAAAATCATGGCTCCGCCAGGGCCTATAATTAAGTTGCCTTCTAAATCCGCTCTCAAAGTACCTTTTTCGGATGAAAACTAAGCTTCTTTGGTGAAGCACACAGCCAAAACTAGGACTCTGATGTCTAAAATAGAGCGAATCGGCCAAATGCATGTATACCCAAATTCAACCTCCTTGACTACTGATTATTGTATGTTAATTATAGTACCACCCGCAATCATTAAATTCTGGATCTGCCTCTGACTCGATACACTAGATACGCCTTTGCATATATATGCTTGTCGTCAGTCTAATTAGGAGCTCTGCTCAATTTGCATCTCATAATTCGACCCACTATCTGCATCTCTTGATCTACCGCTCATCTAAGTATTAATTAACAACATATAGAAACATGAAACTAACATCATTTGGTGAGATATATGTTTACACTTAAAATCGGATAACAATTAAATTTATAAGTGATTTTAAGGATACGTGATTTCACCAGTTGCCAATTGATAAATACCATAATTAATAATAGAAATTAACAGTAAAGTAAAGCAAACCAATATTGAAATACAATTCAGCCCTCGAACTAGATCGCCCTCGAACCGGCTGTGAATAGAGTTATGAAATATGAAATATACTGATGAACAAGAGAGTATAAGAGAGAAAGATTATTGTAATGCTTTGATATACGAGAATAATATAGTTACAAATGATTAGAATACCCTTTATATAGTAGAGGAATTTCACCTATGATACAATTCTAATTACAGAAGGAAATCTCGTGATTAGCTAAATAACCGTTCTTGATTTAATTTGTTCCAAAATTTCCGCCATGATTCTCGACCGGTCTCGGATATCTCGGCTTTCCATTATTATGCTATCTTCGGTTTTGCTCGATTTCTATCCCGTTTGGTCTCGATTTCGACAGGTACTTCGAATCCCAAACTCGATACCTTATCCTCATGTCTCGGTCTGATATAATACGTGGCCGATCCTCGATCCATCCCCTTGGTCTCGGTTAATCAGCAAAATCGGGTAGGCCCGATTTCGTGTATATATATATATATATTAGTATTTGGACACGTTCGTTGCACGTGTATCCCTTATTAATAGTACAAATCTTATATAAACCACAATATGTTATATTAAGATGCCCTATATTTGCTGCTAAATTGGATGTATCAATTTAAGCCTGGCAACAGAATTTAAGAGTTCAAAATGTTCACTAATTAATATCATAGGCATGAATATGCGCATGGGTCATCAATTCGTTTTGTTTCTGAGTTTTAGGAGTCTAATGGTAGAAAAAAGATATCTAAGTGCGAAGAGGACACCATCTGCCGTTAGTTTGATATACCCATAAATGTTTCACATTACGAAGATATATGCTCACTTAGTGGGCGTTTGGACGCAAGAATTGTAAAATTTCAGGAAAAAAAACGGAAAAATTTGAAGTGAAAATGGTATTTGAAAATTAGAGTTGTGTTTGGACATGAATATAATTTTTACTGTTTTTAAATTTTTATGAATAATCTGAAGTAAAATTTTTGAAAAGTAGTAGTTTTTTTGGAGTTTTTAAAATTTCCGAAAAATTCATCTTCCAGTAAAAATTGAAAGTTTCATGATCAAACACTGATTTCGAAAAAAAGTGCAAAAAATTTCGGAAAAAAGAAATCTTTTTATGGCCAAACGGGCCCTTAGACTTATCATCTAGAGTTGTATATTAAATGATTTTCTTAATCATTTCCATTTTTTTCTTTACACTAGGGATTTAAATTACAACGCATACATTGAAATCAAATATTTTATAAAAACCATACATAACAGAGAGATAAGAAAGATCAGGGGTCCATGGAAAATGGGATAATAATGTGGATTGAGTAGACACAGGGTTTATGTCGTTGAATGACCATAAAACATACCTTAACCGCACGTGTTGTCGTGCTTATCTTGCTTGAATTGTACTCCTTCCCTCCGGTTCAAAATAAATGATTTTTTGAATGTTTTCACGCAGATTAAGAAATCCACCTTTTAACATTAATTAGCAACGAAATTAATCATATTATCTCACATAAATACTTCTAACATATATTTCAACATTATTTACTTCAAGGACCATGTAGAAAAAAATAATTAATTCATTCTTGAAATTTGAAAAAATTACTTATTTCGGACCGCAATAAAAGACTAAAAAATCACTTATTTTGGACCGGAGGAAGTACGAAAGATGTTGAAGACGCAACGGAGTATAAATAAGAATCTTATGGAAGACCATCTTTTAAAGAGAGGAAGCCGAAGAAATCATGCCTTTAACTTGGACAATTACTTAGGCAATGATCCAGTGTACACTTTCGTTTTTTTTCCCCACAGAATTCTAAACATCAACATACTTTGAGTTGTTAATAATGCGGTGAATCTACTTTATTGTGTTTAAAGGGATCATTGACCATCTTGTACTATTTCTTATATTGAAAAAACTCACATCTTGTACACACAAATTCTATTTCTATACAACTTTATCAACCCACAAAAGTTCGAATTTTTTAAACTACTCATATTTTTGTAAGAGGTTATTTTTACAGTTCGAACCCGTGCATGACAACAACTTTACCGGTTACGCCAAGGCTCCCCTTCTCATATTTTAATGCCTGGTGTATCAAATTTATTTTCTTACTTTAACCAATATAAGACATATAATTCCATGTCACTTAGTCAAACATCATTGTATGAAATGGAATAGAAAATGTAATATTAGATTTATAAATATATTCTCTCATAGTAATTATTTCAGGCATAAGCTACGTTCAATATTTAAAAATACTAGACAATTTTCTTGAGGGATTTAAGTTTAAGAAAAAAAAAAGATTTTCTTTTGTTAGGTAATGTAGCTATTCCCCCTTGGTTTTTCTTTGTGCCGCGGTTCTTTTACAAGAGTTTTGTTAAGTACCTTAAATTGTATGATTTTAAATTTGTTTAACTGCTTTGACTAGAGTGTCTTGATGAATTCAATCCTGAGTGAGTTAAGTGACGTGTGTGTGTGAGGTTTGTGTGTTATTCTGTGCATTGCATTTGATGTCTAGAACTTGCCTCGTGTGTTTGCAAAGCGAAATAGTAATTTTGTTCAGTCTTGGAAGTGATATGGGCGTTTCTTTGTTGAGCCAGCTATGTATATTTTACCCGCGTAATTGTTATGTATCGTAGTTAACCTCTTTGAGCCTGTAATCATGTTTCTTTGGCAACCAAATTACAAGCCTTACCTATTTGTTTGAATTAACTATCTATTTGAACCTTTTAACCTCTCATGAGCACTTGAATTGTTATGAACTGTGTAAAAGTTAAAGTATGGGGTGGTTGGTTTGGCTTTTGAGTGGAACTAATGAAATAAGGAGAAAGGTGCACTGTTTTGAAAAAGTAAGAGTCACTTGAAAAAAAAAAGTTGTATTGTTGAAAAAAACATATTCCTTGATAAGTGGTGAATCTTGATGTAATTATGCTTAAAGAAGTGTGGGGTAAAATACATTGATGTGAAGGCGGAGTTTGGTTTGACTTAAGCATGAGGTTTGAATGTTAAAGTATATGTATTAAAGTGCTTAGGGAGGTGTAGTCACTCTTATATCTAAATATATCATACCCGTCCCGTAGCCTACATTACAGCCAAATAAAGTCATACTTGATCCTAGACTGAATGAGCTCGATTAGTAGAGTAGTACACTACGGGCAAGCCTATGGTGCATCTTTTGTGGCACATGAATGTTATTTCTGACAGTGAGTGAATTCTTTCTATCTTAAGTTCCTATGTGTTCTTAAATTTTATTGTGTGGAACTACTCTCTTTTGTTGTGTGAGGGAACTTGATTCGTGAAGGAAAGGTAATGTCAGTGACCTCTATGTTAGAGTAAGTGGGTGAGCTGTGAATAATGCGGGGTAATTGTGAGTCAAATCTTAAGGTGAAGATGTTACGCTTTTGTGCTTAGTCTATTTTAAATATTCTTGGTGTGATGAGTTAGGAGAATTGCTTAAAAATATCGTGTCTATATAAAGTGTAGTTTGATTACTCGAGGACGAGCAATGGTTTAAGTGTGGGGTGTTGATTATAGGCTATAATTACGTATTTTAGTCACTTATTACACTTTAGTTTACTGCACTTTAATTGAGTTTGAGCTTTAATCGCTAGTGTTTTGCACTAACTGTGTGTTTTATGCCTTGTAGGAGTGATTTCGAGCTATATAGATGTTATGGAATGAATTTAAGTGATTTGGAGCTTTGAAATCTGAGTAAAAGCTCAAGGAATTAAGCCGGGATCGGGTTCAGGGGTCAAATTTGATAGTTAAGAACAAACGAAGACTCGAGGAGGCATATTATGCGCTGTCTAGTAAAATGGACATAACGTTTTGCTCTGAACTCCATTTGGGCTATATAATATATGGTTGGAAATCTAACTCAAAGAGATACACTTTCATGTTTTACATTTTTTCAAATTCTAAACGGAACAGGGTCAAAAATGCGATCGAAACTGCGACCGCTGACCTGACGCGGACAGGGGAAGAATAAAAGTCTACTAGCGCGAGCACTAGCGCGCCCGCGCTACTCCAAGCCTGGAAACTTGTCCTTTTTCGCGTAGGAGAAGGTATAATTATTTGGGCCCGAACCTACTTGGTATATATACATGGGAGAACGTTATTTTTGGGGGATTGGACATATTTTGGACACAAATTTGACCTAAGGAGGCATAGACACAATAGGAGCAAGACGGAGAATTCTTCTACAAGTTTTTCCTTCCTCTTCCTATTTTTTATTGTTGGTTATGACTTTTAGTATTGTATTTTTACATACTATTATGAATAGTTAAGTCGTTATCTAGGGTTTTGATTGAACCTTTTGTAGGATAAATTCTTGTTATGTTTTTATATAATTTTGCCAGAGGTTAATCTCTATTTGTTCAACTACGTTCTTGCTGTAGTTAATTGAAAGGATCCTCAATTAGCTGTGCCTATTTAGTGTGTATCTACTCGAGAGAGAGTGCATATTTAGGTAATTGTTGAACAACATCACTCCCAAAGTATAGGAGAGATTCATAACCGAGAGTTTAAAGGTTGGATTAGAGATAACGATACCTTGGGTGCAATCTAAAGTGAACTGTAATACAAGTTAGCTAGCGTAGCTCGAGAGAGTGCGTCTAGTCGATTATTGTAATTACTCGAGAGATATTTACAGTAGCATGAGTGTTCATGATTGATAGAGAATACTTAGGCGAAATTATAGAAGACATAGTGGGAAGGATTCCGACAATTGGGAAAATCATAACCCTAGACCTCCTTAATCTTTTCTCCAACCCGTAGTATCTTTAGTTTAATTTACTATTTTAATTTTTTAGTTAATTAGATATAAGAATCTTAATATTTATAACATAGGAATTGTTCGAACTTGTCTTTTTAGCAATATTGAACAGTTGTAGCAAAGCCTTAGTTCTCTGTCGGATTCGAATCCGGACTTATAAACCGGATTATATTTGCAACGACCGCTTAGTCCTTTTTATAAGGCATAGTTGTGCGTGATCAATATTCCACTCAAAGGATTGATATTGTGCACACAACTCGCTCCCGGGAACATTCTGATAACTTTTTCACCAATGGGGTCCACCACAATATGGACAAGGATCAACAAAATAAGAATAACCATCATTCGAATAATTTTCATTCCAAGATGCCATGTTAAAATTTTTAAAAAAAATACTAAATAAACTAAATTAAAAAAACAAGAATAGATTAAAAAAAAATGATTAATCTAGAAAAATAGCTAATTTTTAAGTCCCCGGCAACGGTACCAAAAACTTGTTGCGGCCAAACGCACACGCAAGTATACGCGATCGTCAAGTAATAAAGTGACTAAAAGTCGGATGTCAAACCCACAAGGACTTGTGATTAACTATTAACTAAATTAGAATATCCTAATTATCTAAACAAGAATTAAACCTAATAATATTTGATTCTAAATTAATTAAAATAAAGAAAACAAATAGTGAACTCTAAACAAGGGAAAAGCAGATTTTATGATATCAATGTAATGAAAACGATCTAGGGTTATGGGCTATCTAACAATCATATTGTATTTTTCAATTGAATTAACTAATTAATTTATCTGGTTTATTGGTTAACAGGGTTAATATTGCTCATAAGAATCTGTCGAGTTCTTACTTGCCTATTCAAGCTAACCTAACGCCTATATGTCTATGGAGTTAGATTCAACAAGAACGCATTTATAAATCCTGTAAATCAACCAAGCAAGACAATTTGGTATATGTTTATCTTAACCGCGAATTCGTTCCCCGATGCCCAGGTTCAAGAACTTGCTCTATTCAATCCTATATGCAATCTAGAATTCCCACTTTCGAGTTCAACTCTAGATTCGTAGATAGTATTCATTTGGTGATCAAGCAATCAAATAATTAAGCGCAAGATTGAATAAATAAACCAATGCGATAAACTAAGAAATAAAAATCAATACTCGAATAACAATATTCATGAAAGAACAACAACCCTAGAACGTGAAGTTTAGCTCCACATAGACAAGGTAGCAAATCAACAAATCATACAAAGAAACATAAAAATTACTAAGTTTGGTGGAAGAAAGATGGAACTTGATGAATTCCGGCCTCCACGGCGGCTATGTGCTTGTGTTATCCTCTAAAAGGCATGTTCCCCCTCCAAAATAGGTTTAGGTTGCTTTTATATGAGTTGGGGGTGTCTTGGAGTTAAAATACCCGAGTCCTAGTCGAACTAGGTAATCCTCACGTCCCGAGCGTCCAGGCCAGCGTGGAGCACTAGCCCTGGCGCTCAAAAATATCACAATCTGAAAATTGTGCCACATCCAGCGCCCCACGCTGGCTGTGGCCCTCAAAATTTGACTTTTGTCTTTTTGCTCCGATTTTGCTCCAATTCGCGTCGTTTCGTCCCAAATTGCATCCGAATGATTCCTACACATAGAAATACTATTATTTAGTACAAATCATCATATTAAACATGTCAAACCTACGAGACATGAGCAAAATGTGAGGCGATTTATACTAAAATATGCATACATTAAGCTGATTATCAGTTTCCATAGTTTAAAAAATTATTTAATGGATAATCTTTTTTAATTCTTTAATTTTGGTCCAAGTTTGAAACGGATGGAATAAGATTTTGAGTAGATTTTCTTTGTGTATATTGCTTCCTTTAATTTAGGGGACATATTTATTAGGTAGTTATTGTCCTTTAACTAAATAGGTATGTGGGATAATTAATTGATGTGTACTACATGTAATTTTATAATTGAAGTATAGTGTGTTAAGGGTTCTTTAAAGGGGATATACGGTGTAACTTCTCCTTATTGTATTCTCTTAGAACATACGTCGATATCTTATGATCATTCTTGTTATTTTTGTTACCTAATACGAAAAACAAATAACAAGTTAAACTTTAACATAATCAATTGTGCTCTATTTTTTTTTTATTAACCTTCGATGCTCTTCTTGTTAAATAAATTCATTTAAGAGTTTTATCAATTTAAAAATAATTATATTTATATGAAGATTTAAAAAATGACTATTTCGCTAATTACTCCCTCCTTTCTAATTTATGTGAATCTTTTGACTTTTCAAGAGTTAATTTGCGTAATCTTTAAAGGTAAATTGAATTAGATTAATTTCATATTTTAAAGTTAAAACCTAAATATTCAGAAACTATGCGAATAATACTATTAAGCTGCAATATTTTCATGTCAATATGATGAAAAAAATATTAAAATTCTTTTGTCAAAGCTTATATATTTTGAATCTCGAAAAAACTAAAAGGTTTTATATAAACTGAAATTGAGGGAGTAATTAATTCAAAGACTTAATTATTTATTTCAATATTAAAGAAATAATTTATTTTTTTTGCATCGGGGTTAGTACTTTTGCGATAATATAAAAAGTAAAATAATTATTTTTTAATTATTTTTTGTAAAATATTTAAAATCTACATTGGGGCATCGCGCATGTTTCCTATCTTGATGAATAGAATATTATATTAAATATTATATTTAGGTTATAAATAAAAATTTAGACCCTTTCTTTTTAGTTTCAGCAAAAATACACATCCTTTAAAATTTAAGAGCTTTTTTTGGGGAAAAACTTCAGTGTTTATTTTTGACTTAGTGGTTATTTTTTTCCGTTTACCTTTTTTTTTTGTGGAGTATCCATTTGTTACTCTTTTTGCTCTAAGTTTTTTTGTCTATCTCCATTCTCATTTTTATCTATTCATATTATTTTATGGATAAGATGATTGAAATAATAATCTTTTTTAATTATTGAAAACAAATCCGCACGGTTGATATGTACCTCGAACAGTTGAGATTACATTCTTTATAAATATTAGTTTCCTGCTTTTAAGTTAGTTATTAATTGTTATATTTTTTTGACGACGACCAAATACTCCTAACCCAAAAAGAAGTCCTTAGTGGTTTAAAAAGAGTCTTGAGTGTCAAATATATTAAGTTTTGTTGGTTATGTTACGTCATTAAATGAGGATGGATATACTTAATATTAGGATTTTGTGTATATACTTCAAATAAAGAAAGATTTAATGAATTGATTTAGTTTATTTAAAACTCCTAAATATTAGGGAGAAAACGTAAAATGATCATTTTATCTAATATAAAATTTATTTTTAAGGGATAAAAAGGACGAACGATGTTTCACTAAGGGCCTTCGTGCTTTTAATATAGTATAGATATAGATAATCTACTACTCTCTCCGGTCCAAAATAAGTAATTTTTTACCTGTTTTCACGCAGATTAAGAAATCCACCTTTTAGCATTAATTAGCAATAAAATTGATCATACTAACTTTTATTATCTCACATAAATACTCCTAACATATACTCCAATACTATTTACTCTAACAGCATTGTAGAAAAAAAATAATTAATTTATTTTTAAAATCTAAAAAAATTACTTATTTTGGACCACAAAAAAAAAGTCAGAAAATTACTTATTTTGAACGAGAGGAGTACTTCTCAATATTTAAGAGCTTGGTGTTATGTATCTTGAAAACCGTCCAACCTAAAGGAACCGCTATTTATAATTGTAGAATGGAGACAACATGTTGTAGTCACAAAATCCAATATGCTTAAGTCATCAAAGCAATCTAAATAAGAGTTAGTCAAACAACATTATTTGAACACTTTAAATGAATTGATTGGCTTGCAAATTGAGTAACCGCGCATTGTAACGTGACGTATGATATTATAGTACTGTGTTTGACTAGCGTGCGGCGAGAGCCTATCAGAAACAGTTTCTCTATCCTTCGAACGAAGGTAAAATTTACTTATACATTACTCTTTTCAAACCTCACATATAAAATTTTATTGGATCGTTATTGTTATTGTTATTTGACTAAGTGTGCCGCACGTCTAATTGTGTACACGGAATCATCTTATTCGTGTGAGATAATAATAAAAAATAATTAAAGAAAAACTAAGGCATGCGTTACTTCGGCGACTAATTTTAGATTTTTTTTTCTATTTATGATTTGACCAAATTAATATCCGTAAAAGGCACATTCTTTTCAGAAAATATTATATAAGAATTTAATATTACATTGCCCAAAAATAGATGAATAAAGTAACATAGGCCGAGGTTTGTAGGTTTTAGAAAAGGAATAAATTATTAACTTTCTTTTCCTTGTGCATAGTCCCAGTTGGTTTTCTCCAATAAAATGAAAAATAAGTCAATATGATCTTTTTTTTAATCTCTTTCGTTTAACAAATCATACCTATTTTTCACATTTATGTTGCTTCTTCGATTTTAATTCTCTTTAATTGAATTAATTCATAATTTCTCTGATACATAAAAAAGAAATATCAATATTATATCTGTAATTTGCACTATTTATTTGAATTTCTCGTATGCACCAATTTAAAGCAAATATTTTTGTGGAATATCTAGAACACATACCAAGACAAAGAATAATTTCTAGGCATGATTGAGCTTTTCAAAAAGTTTGTATGTTCATGAAATTGTGTGATTATTTATTTATTTATTTATTATATTATTACTCAATGTGAGTACTCCATGTTTTTTGAAATGAGGGTAATGTACTTTAAAATATGGCGAGTTGTCCTTAGGAAAAATAATTCAAAGAAATTAAGCATCTCCTGTCAAATCAAGGTAGCAATTTTCTTTAAATAGGTCTAGGCTCCAATTATTGATGCTCTAATATATTCCTCTCTTTTCTTTTCTTTTCTTTTTGAGATAAAATATACTTAATTATATTTTATGTTTTGTAGTTATATGTGCATTAATCAATCAACCATTTCAATTGATTATATGAATCTTTTATATAATTATGTGGAACCCACTGCTTGATTATTTAACGCTACCTTCACTTGGTTTAATTCTCTTTTTTTTAGTCCGTCCGATTCACAATAAGTGACCAGCTTGCTTTTAGCACGTTCATTAAAAAAATACTAAATTCTATATAAAAATATCTATTATGACTAAACTACCCCTAATTAACTATTTAATGTGAAGAGTAAAAATATTTTTTAGGAATATGTACATAAGGGTTATTTTGTAAATACAAATTGAATTATGTCTTGATTATATAAATGGATACTTATTTTGAACCAAAATGAAAAAGTAAACTGATCACTTATTGTGAATCGGAGGGAGTAATTAATACTCCGTCTGTTTGACTGAGCACGGAATTTAAGAAAAAATGAAAACTTTTGAAATTTGTGATCCTAAACAAGTCAAAATGGAGCCCAGAGTATTTGTGTGGTTATAAAAGTTTCTCATTAAGGATATAATTGGAAGTTTAAGCTAAATTATTTTCTAAATTTAGAAAGATGTTATTCTTTTTTAAACAGACCAAAAAGAAAATAGGTTCGTGTTAACCAAAAGGGATGGAGTATTAGTTTTATGCAAAGGACAAGGATGTAATTAACAACTAGATTCAAAACCTAGTAATCACTGATTGGTTTACAAGTTTATTTCTTTTTCTGTCTGACCAAAAAGAGGACAAAAAAGGTTGCATGCTCAGCTCAGCTCTCAGGTGTAACAGAACCTCTAAAACTGTTCATAAATAAAGCGAGAAACTTTATAAGGAAAAAGAAGAGAGTCAAATAATAAACAGTACTTTGTAGATAAAACCAATGTTTCTTTTAATTCTTTGATTTCCTTTCTGGTAATAGTCTTGAATAAAAATTGATTTTGGGTCTACCTCTATACCTTGTACTATTAATTTATTTATAGTACTCACTCACTATATCTGTTTTCTCCTGAGGTTTCTGGGTTTTTGTTCTCTTGTTGGTGCATGCAAGCTAATGGATTCTCAGTGATTCTTCCCCTTCTCAGTTTTCTGGTATGATGTTTTTTCACTACCTTTTTCTTCCACTTGATCTGTTTTCCTCTTCTGTTATATGTTGCCATTTTCCAAATCTCTCCCTCTGAATCTCTGTTGCATGGCTTTTATATGATGGGGACGATAAATGTTTTTTTTTCTTTTTCTTCGTAGGGTTCTTCTGTTGGGATTTGTACATTTCAAGATTAGAGCTTTAGTTCTTTGTGTGATTAATATAGGGGATTTGAAATTGATTTCTGGATTGGTTGATTGCTAGTTGTGAATCATTTGGCTTTGTGCATTTCAAGATTAGGACTTTAGCTTTTGGTTTGGAACTGATTTCTGGATTGGTTCATTGATCAGTGGAGAGATAGATAGATAGATATAGTGGTGAATGGTAACTCATGGGATGGGATCTCAGGGGGGCGTTGGTGGTGGAAAAGAAGCAAAGCCAAATGCTTTGGCTAGGCAAGGATCACTCTACAGCCTCACTCTTGATGAGGTTCAGAATCAATTGGGGAATTTTGGGAAACCACTAAACAACATGAATCTTGATGAGCTTGTTAAAACTGTATGGACTATTGAGGCTAGTCAAGAATTGGGGGGAAATGATTATGGGGCAGCGCAGCACGGGACTAATTCCCTGCATCGACAATCATCGGGCATTACAATGTCCAGAGATCTCAGCAAGAAAACTGTTGATGAGGTGTGGCAGGATATTCAACAGGGGCAACAAAGGGATAGTAGTATTGATAAGAGAAGTCAGGAGAGACAACTTACTTTTAGTGAGATAACTCTGGAGGATTTCTTGGTTAAGGCTGGAGTGATTGCAGAGTCGACCCAAGGCAGGAGAATTTCGGGTTTAGTTTTAGGGGTTGATTCGATGTCATTGACACAGCAAGCTCAGTGGCCACATTATCAAATTCCCACAATGTATCAGGCACCGGAACAGCAGCTTCAACAACAACAGAATATCGTACCAGTTTTTATGCCAGGCCATCCGGTTCAACAGCCTTTATCTGTTGTTGCTAACCCAATGGTGGATCCCGAAACTCAGATGACAATGTCTCCATCACATCTAATGGGAACATTATCGGACACACAAACATCTGGAAGAAAACGGGTTGCTCCAGAGGATGTGATCGAAAAGAGTGTCGAAAGGAGGCAGAAGAGGATGATCAAAAATAGGGAATCTGCAGCTCGGTCACGAGCAAGGAAGCAGGTGCTTTGACTTATTTTGCAGTTTTTTGGGATATAATTCATCTATGTTCCCATGAAATTTTACTCTTCTGATTAACAGGCTTACACCCATGAACTAGAGAACAAGGTTTCACGGCTTGAAGAGGAGAATGAAAGACTTAAAAGACAGAAGGTAGGATTTGCAAATCAATTACAGATTTCACACAGTTACAGATTCTCTTTATTTCAATTTTATTTGTGATAATCAATCTTTTTCTGTTTAAGAATCTTTCACTGAATATGGTCTATTGTTCGTTGAATGTGTGAAGTTCTTACTTCTCTAAGTTCATTGGCTATTCCTTTAATTCGACCTGATATTTTCGTTCACAATGAAACAATATGTTTAAAATTATTTTATGGATCAGAAGGAACAGTTGGTGATTCATGCCTTCTCCTTTTTCCCCCTTAAGATGGTTAATCAATAGACATAGCCTTTCTATTAACGAGTGATTTGTCGTCTTGTGATAAAAGTATGTCAAAGTTAAGTATTTTTTAGGTGTGAAATAGATCTTTGTCAAACTTATAATAAATGTAACTGTTCTTATTAAAATTCATAATCTAGAATCATTTATTGAATTGTCCCATTAGACGACAAGTGATTGTCGTCTTGTGATAAAAGTACACAAGGTCAAGTATTAAAAGGTGTGGAAAAGGATCTTCGTCGAACTTATAGTAAATGTAATTGTTCTTATTAAGTTTCATATCTAGAGTCATTGTATTGAATTGCCCTTTAGCTATTTGAAATGAGAGGAAGGACATTGAAAACAGGAGTAGACTTTAGAAGGTCCTCAACTTTCTTCACTATCCTTTTCTTTTCTGTAATAAAAATGAGTTTCTCATTCCGTTTTCTGTTTTTAATTTATTTTATTTTGTTCGTCTCCATGAGGATTTAAGGTACTTCTCCGTTTAACGATACATTTAATGTGTCGGGATAATCAGAAAGTAAAAACAACCATAGATGCACACAAGATTGATATTTTTATGTGAAAGTATCGACTAGAAAAGCTCTATTGGCTGCTAAAAGATCTAGTAATTCTGCTTTATATATCCAGCTACACTGTAAGGATGGTTCTAGCTTGCAGTTATTGTTACTTTCCTAATAATCCAACTGCATAAATTCTTGTTTCAGTGCCCTTTTTTATACAACAACAATAACAACAACCCAGTATAATCCCACTAGTGGGGTCTGGGGAGGGTAGTGTGTACGCAGACCTTACCCCTACCCTGGAGTAGAGAGGTTGTTTCCAATAGACCCTCGGCTCCCTCCCAGAACTCCCACCTTGCTCTTGGGGTGACTCGAACTCACAACCTCTTCATTGGGAGTGGAGGGTGCTCACCACTGGAGCTCCCTTTTTTATAGTTTCTTTTATTGATTGCATACTCTAGAAGTTGCTTCCGTGTATGTTTCAATGAAAACATGACTTATGAGAAATCAAGGGACAGGTTGTGGGAGGAAGAGCTAGCAGGGACCTAATTCATTTTAGCACTTGCCCGTCGAGGGCATCAGCTTTCAGTTGGCCTCATAAGTAGGAAGGATATGTTAAGTTTTTCCATTGGTCAATGTTGAACCATTGATTTAGAGAAGAATCGATGAGGTTGGCGACTCCTGAGCCGTGGTTGGAAGGACTGAAGAACTTCAGATGCACTTAACTTCTTCTCTTGTCTAGACCTTCAAGGAAGACGTTCTAGGCTTTACCTCATCTTCCACCTGAAGTGAACTTTAAATTTCATCTAGACAAAAATGCTACATGAAACTGATAGATTTAAGAACCCTTCTTGACTTAGCTATCCATCTCTTGCAGCCTGTTGCACTTCAAATTTATCTTGAAAACACTTTCTTCTTTAAAATTTTTATGAGGAACATCCGAACAAATAACTCTTGCGAAGCTCATTTTATGGCTGCATTGCTTCATTGTATATTGCTGTGTTACGGATTCGCAAAAGAGAAAATAAACAACCACATAAAAAAGAGAAAAGACTTACCTTCAGTCTCTCAATGTCAGCTATTATTTTCACAATTTACCTGATCAAGTATGGTTTTTATCTGCAGGAGATCGAGAAGATTTTACCAAGTGTGCCACCTCCAGAGCCTAAGTATCAGCTTCGCAGAACAAGTTCGGGCCCTATCTGAGATATAACTTCATGTAGATGATTGGTATTTTTAATGTCATTGAAAATTTCACCTCTCCTTTGTTCTTGTTCAATGGGAACCTCTTCTAGTGATTCCTAGTTTATGTGATTCCCTTGGCTGTGTGTATTCCCCTTGACATTTAATGTCTTCCTTTATGTAAATTTTAATAGTTTGGGCATAGTGAACATGGTTTTCTTAGTTTCTTCATTAGTGATATCTCAAAAGGTAATGTTCATCTTGACTTGGAAAATCTTTTCTCTTTGAAAATTCATTACACTTACTTATTATTTAGTAAGTTGTTTCACAATTAATAGAGTCAAACTAGCTCTTATCTAGCCGTTGGAGCAACGTCTATATAAACATGGTCTTTGGAGAGCCAAAGACACTTTTTAACATAACTTTCTAATACAACTTTCAAAATCATCTTTTCCTCCTATATGCTTTTGAGTTTTCTGTGTTTAATTATAATTACTGGAAGAGTTTGTTGAATCCTGAGGGATACGCCTAATTTTATATATCCTTGTGTGGGCGAAATATCTTTAAGGACAGTGTCCTTGACACGCCTCAAGCTAATTTTTATTCTCTGTTACCAATTTTTCAACAATCATTTACTAGATACAACGTCCACAAAACAGGTTGGATTTGTTTCGAGTGCTCTGGTATAGCATATCTGACATCTATAAGAAGAGCATTTTGGCACATAGATAGGACATTCTTCTTTAGAGGAATATTCTTTGTAAACTTGAGATGTTGAAGTTTCTGTTCTGTTGTTTACTTTTTTTAATGGACCTTTCTTAGGATTTATGAATATTTTGTAAGTTGAAAGATGCTGACTGCCTTTGCTTTTCTCCGTTTCTTTTTGGTTGATAGAAAACTGTGATCGAGTTAGTTTGCACGCACTTCACCTATTCCATTAAGTATTTTATTGAGTGTCTTTTACCTCTCACTTGCATAAGTAACTATGTCCATCAAGACTTGGGCGGAAAAAAAAAGTTGTCCAAGTCTTCCTGTCTCTGCATGAGATGTTGGTGGAGCTTTCCTTTTCCTTTCTTTTTTGGTATATGGAGTTTCCCTACTAGTGCATCTTGCTTGACTCCATAAAGGGCCAGCATATTAAATTGATTTGCAGGATTTATGTTCTTCAAATATTATAATCCACTATCATTTGACTTGCAATTGCTTCCTTTAGCCACCTTCTTCCCTTTTGAGGAATGATGCTCAAAGTGTAAATTTGTTTCCATTCACTCGAAGTAAACTTAAACATCAAACACTTATCTCATCTAGAAAATAGTTTTCTTAAAAGATACATATTAATGTATAATTTTCCTTCAACGAGAATAAAAAGCATATAATGAACGAATTTAATTTGAGTGAAAATTATTCAAACATTAGGAACTACTAGTAGATCACCAAGGGTTTGACCAGAAAAAGGGACAACGACTTTCAATGAGTGTGCAACTGCAAAAATTGCCAACTACTATAACGAGCAAAATCTTGGAACATGAACATGAACATGAACATTTGCTTCCATATGTATGGCATTTTGACTGGCAAACTGCATCCTGTAGAGATATATTTGAGCTTAACCTCTTTAAAAAGTACTTTCCTTAACAAGATCTGTGCTGTACCCAGTTTATGATGAAAAGTACAAGGTCTTCTTTGGGAATCAGCGATCAAGATGATTCAAATGTTCAGAGATAGTTCATCTTGAGGCCTTTAACACACCTAAAGTAACTCTGAGCCTTCAAATTGGCGGATGGTATCCAAAAACTCTTAAGTTACGGCTCACTCGGGTCGCATCAAGGTTTCGTTATTCCTAATCTCACCTTTAAACCCTCCGTGTTGATCCCTCATATACGTTAGGAGTGATGATATTCAACAACTACCTAAATATGCACTCTCTTCCGAGTAATACACACTAAATAGGCACAATCAATTGAGAGCTCTTCAACCAACCACAGGTACCGAGGTATAGCTTCCTGCAGGTGGACGGGTTGGTTTCATCACTACTTCCCTTACTATTTCTAAGATAGAGACGCTATTTTCTGAGGAGGGCCTTGCACTTTCTATCATAAACTGTGTATGCACAAACCTAGTCAAGGAAAATAGCCAATGAATAGCAGCTATGCCTTGTGCACATAGTTCCCAGATCTACACTAGCTAAACTAATTCACACCCTTTAAAACCCTAAACTTGAAAACCTGGCAAGAAAAGAACCTACTCAATTGCCACGCAAGACTTCAGCTACCTTATTGGAGTGACCATGAAAATATAACATTGAAAACCTATACATCTTTCCATACATTGAAGTCAGTCGTTGAGCCATTGTAGTTGATTATACTATCCTGGCACCCCATGAAGTATGTACTCTTCACAGAATCAACATTTACTAGAGCATGAGCAGTTCCGTGGGGGCTGACTGCAACAGCAACTTCATCTGCACCGATTATTACTTCAGCGTATCCTTTCTTGACCGCATCATTTTCCAGCTGTAAAAAGTTAGTGAATCAAGAGCAAGGGCTTAGTATATATAACAAACTTGCAACCCTGACCCAAAAGAAAGGAAAGGAAATATGATTACACATTCACAAAGATACAACAACAAACAACAACAACAACAACAACCCAGTATAATCCCACAAGTGGGGTCTGGGGAGGGTAGTGTGTACGCAGACCTTACCCCTACCCTAGGGTTGAGAGGCTTTTTCCAATAGACCCTCGGCATCCTTCCCTCCAAGAACTCCCCACCTTGCTCTTGGGGTGACTCGAACTCACAACCTCTTGGTTGGTAGTGGAGGGTGCTTACCATCAGAGATAATTTAATAGCTTTATTTGGTTATTTCATCTTCATTGCCCTTTCATGCAATTTAGAAATAATGAATAATCAGCATATCATGATTTGGGAGTTTTAAAGGAGCTAACTGCAGAAATTCAATCATACAGAACCCTTTCAAAGGACAAGCAGAACGCCTGCTTCAATGGCAAGTAAAGAGAGACTATATTGCAATGATAAGAAATGTAAAGAACTACAATAAAATGGATGACGGAAATAGAAAAAGGACAAGAGTAGAGACGATAAAACCAATCACCATACCTCGTGGTCTTCAAGACATATCCAAATGTAATTAGAAAGAGGAAATGATATATCTGGAAACATATAACTACTTTGGAACAAGTAAACTTGGGGAGAGTGTTGATAGATACTTTGAAGATTTTGAAGAACTAGGAGAGAAAGCATGATTAAGGCTTAAGGAAATACTTCGAGAATGCTCCATCAGGATGAAACTTCTACACATGTAACTTTAGCACACAAAAAAGGTTCAAGGACTGAGAATGTTAGTTTTTCTGGGAAGTATGACACAACTACAGAATACGCTTGACAAGTGACAGCAACTAAAACATATGATCCTGTAGAGCCGGGACATCTTGTATTGACAATTTTCTACTATATTCACTTCCTAATTAAATACAATGCGTCATCTAAAAGCAACTTTATGCAAGAAAATACATTACATGTCACAAGGACTACAAAAAGAATCAAACCGATTTATGTAACACCAATATTTCAAAATTTTTCATCTTGATTACGTTCAAAGAACAATATGTTTCCCAACAGCTAAACACAGTAAAAGGTGGATCTAAAGTAAATTAGTACTAATGATTAAGATATGTAGAGATGTAAAAGCTTTCAGCTCTGATACTACAGGGAGGAGAAACATACCCGGAATACAGTCTTAGCTCCCCAAATGACAAATGTCTCATTACACGTGTGGTGCCTGTGGTTGCCCCTAACACCACCAGGTCTGATCTCGCCCAAATGAACTGAAGCACAGCCTGCTGCCCCACCTGCAGCAAGAATGACCTCTTATCAATGACAAAATCATTCTAGGCAAACTTAAAATAAAAGATGACGATATAGAATGATTTAAATTTATCTTGCGGTTATGAAATACGCTATATCAGGGAAATGGGAATAGAAATACCATCTACTTTCCCCCCGTACTCTAATTTTGAACTTGCACATTTTCGAGAAAGAAAAGATAATGCAAAAACTGCTACACATTTCTCCTAAACCAGTTGGAATTCTATTCGAATATTTGGATCCCTTCATACATATTAGGGGTTTCTACAAAATTCTCTAAATCTAACGCTTACCCATACAATGAAACACAAACTTCAAATGAACCAAAAAGATCCTGGCAAACGTCAAACCTAACATAAATATACCAAAAACAAGTAGAGCTTAATCCCAACTAGGTGGTATCATTTGCATACATCCTTTGCTTCTATTCTGTTCTGCTCATCCCTGAGTTTGTGTGGAATCCGAGATACTGTAGGTCTTTTATGCATTACCAGGAAAGAGAGAACTGAGATGCCAAAATCGAGGCCAAGAGAAATGGGGTTGAGAACGACCCACGCTTATCTTTTGGAAATAACAGAAGAGGATGGTCGGAACCTCACAAGATTAGCCATCTGATCTTTGGCAATACGTGAATTCTGGACTTGCACATTTTCTTAACTTTCTACCATTCTCTATTGTTTATACATATCATTCAATGAACTGAGCTTTAAGGCCAAACTAGTCGGGGTATTTCATATAAATCCTTGATATCCAGTCGTTCACAAGATAAACTACGTATACAACAACAACATACCCAGTGTAGTCCCACACGTGGGGTCGGGGGAGGATAGTGAGTATGCAGTCTTACCCCAATCTATGCAGGTAGAGAGGCTATTTCTGATAGACGCTCGGCTCAAACTTAGCATGCATAAACACAACAGCATAGAGGAAGACAAAAATAAGCTACGTATATTATTAGTAAAAAGCTAAACTTTCCGTGGTCATCTAGGTCCTTGTATTCAAGTTGCTTGCCTAATGCTAACAATTTTCCTTCCTGGCTTAACACTCTTTACTCGAACAGGATGAGAATACGAACCTTAATGGAGCTAATGAGAAAGCAGTTGCAGGGCGAGTGTAGGCAGTAATGAGCTAACCCATGTTCTACTTATTTGGTGGTTGCTACCAAGACAGTATCTTTATGCCCATCAAAGGACCTCGAGATGCTAATACAGCAAAAATACTGACCCGTGTAAATACATTGTAGTATGAACACACATACAGCTCATGTTTAAATCCTATCTTCAGGAACATGCATGGTCAGTCCTTTAAGGCAAATTCTATCATCGTATTCTATAATATCAGACAAGGTGGGTTGCTCTGATGGTAAGCACCCTCCACTTCCAACTAAGATTGTGAGTTCGAGTCACCCCAAGAACAAGGTGGAGAGTTCTTGGAGAGAAGGATGCCGAGGGTCTATTGGAAATAGACTCTCTACCCTAACGTGGGTACCCTAAGTTAGGGATAATATGTGCGTACACACTACCTTGTGAGACCCCACTTCTGGGATTATACTTGGTTGTGGTTGTCCTGTTCTATAATATTAACATAATTATAAGAAAGAAAGAGAGAGAAAGAGGAGACCTGAAAGGGCAGAATCAAGGGCAAGGGAAATGGGATTGAGCAACCAGCCACGTTTATCTTTAGCAATAGCAGAAGAGGAAGCAGGGAACCTCACAAGATTAGCCATTTGATCTGACCCAGAAGAGTGAATCTTGGCAGGATGCCACTCTTCCCGCTGATGACTTGAATCTGAGGGACGTTGGAATCTGAGGGAAACCCAAGTGAGGAAAAGGAAGAGAGAGAGGAGGAAAGGGAAAGCATGGGGTTTCTTCAGGAAAGATATCAAACTTGACATTCGGGTTGTCTGAATCTGAAATGGAATTGCACCGCCGGCGGAGAGAGGAAGTTGGTGGTGGTTACCGGAAGGGGAAAATGAAATCCTTCTAGGGTTTGCCATTTTGGCCTCTTAATTCTTCACATCTCTTCTCTTCTATGGCCTCAATGAATGAGCTACGATTGACAATCTTTCACAGTGGTTTGGCTACTTCTATGGATTTTGCACCTGTCCCACCTGCTACCTGTTTTTTTATGTTTCTTCTTTTTTTCTTTCTCTAATCCTTTTTCTTTTTTACAAAATCAAAATGATTGTATCTGATTATATATATATTTGAAAAGAGAATAATTCCATATAAAAGAGATGGATTTTCCTTTCTTGATCTTTAATGAGATTGAATTGCATTAGACGTGTAATGTATACTTTTTTTTTTAATTCACCAAATAACTAGAAACAAATGGTGACAAAAAGACATCTCGAGTCTTGAATAAACATCGAAAAGGACCCAAAAATCTCTTACTATTACTGTGATACCCATTTAGTACTCCGCCATAAATAAGCTTGTGGAAGAAGCTTATTATTTCCGTACTTCCTTTAGATAAATATTATCCCCTGTAGAAAATTATTTATAGTTAATACAGTAGCACCTTACAAGTAATTTACACAGTACCTTGCAGTAGTAGCTGTCACACCTCCTTTTTCCCTACCCCGGGATTAATGAGGGGTAAATAAGAGAGTTTTTCCATTTAAAGTGACATTATTCGATTTTGGGATTTATTATAGTTTTTTCAGAGTCGCAACCCGGATTTTTGACGATGCTCCGGGACACCGTTTTGTTTTGAAAATCCCAAACCGTGGAAAATTTGACTCTGTTTTGATTTGTCTGCGACCAGAAATCCGAGTAAGGAATTTTGTTAACCCAGGAGAAGGTGTTAGGCATTCCTGAGTTCCGTGGTTCTAGCACGATCGCTTAACTATTATTTGGCTTGAATTATCTTATTGTTTTACGTGTTTTAACCCATTGTGCATTTAGTGTCACGACCCGAAATTTCCACCTTTCAGGTCGTGACTGCGTCTAACGTTGAACTCGCTAGACAAGCCAACGTATCCAGGTAGTTCCAACAAATTCAACCCAAGTTAATAGTAGTAGAGTTAATACCTTTCAAAATTGAACATAGTAACAAAACACCTTGAAATCCTTAACAGCGGAAAGGTAATAGAAATTCAAAAATTGCAAAGTGAAATAATAAAATACATAACGTCGCATAAGCCCAAAACCGGGGTGTCACGACTCACGAGCTATCTAAACAGAGTGCTAAATACAGAGTCTGAAAAGAAATACATAATTGTCTTTGGAGCTACAGAAGAAAATAAGACAATAGGAGAACTAATGAACAAGAGAGACACCAAGGTCCACGAACGCCAGCGGTATACCTTGGAACTCGGTGTGGACTGAAGGTGACTCCCTCAGAGCGGTCCACTGGGTCTGGAAGCGGGATCTGCACAACATTGAGAAGTGCAGTGTAGTATCAGTACAACCGACCCCATGTACTGAGTAAGTGCCGAGCCTAACCTCGGCCGAAGTAGTGACGAGGCTAGACTTGACAATAGCGATAACCTGTCCTATTCTACCGCAGGTAACAGGGATAATACAAGGCAGAGATAAACAGACAAGTAAAGGATACAAGAGCAGTAAATGGGAACAAGTGAAATGAAGCAGTTCAATTGACATATAGAAGTAAACAAGGGAGGCTAGTTAACACAATAACTAACGAAACAAGTATAAATACTATAAATGTAAATAATGGCACGACATCACCCTTCGTGCTTTTACTCTCTTCCTCACAATGCGATGTATAATGTGAAATAGTATAAATCATGGCACGGCATCACCCTTCGTGCTTTTACTCTCTTCCTCACAATGCAATGTACAATATAATGGCAAGGAGTACAACATAGTGGAAATATACAGTTCAAATCACCCGGCAAGGGGAAAACATCAATTAATAACTCAATAAATGTCTGGCAAGGGTCTCAACTATAACCAATCACATCAATTGTATACTCTACACTTGGATTATCAATCGTATCAACACTTCTCAAGCTCAACCGCCAATACTTTCAACAAGAATAAATTACCAAGTAGAGACAATCTCATAACATGATAAACATGGAAGAAATACTGCAATTTCTATCAAAATAGACTCACGGGCATGACACACATTGCATAGCTACTCGTCACCTAACCTATGCAATGAACATGATAATCACTTAGCACATAGAAAATGATACTTATTCCCTCACCAAAGTTAGGCAAGACACTTACATCGGGTCCAAAGTATAGCAATAAACCCTCTAAGACCGCCTTTCCTTTATAATCCGACTCCGAAACAACGATATCTAGGCATAATTAATTCAATATAATATCAGTAAAGACTCAATAACACCATCCCATCGCCTAAATACACAATTCCTATCATTCTTCCAAAATTTCCAAAATTCGACCCCGGACCTGCTTGGTATAAACACGAGGCTCGGACCAAAACCCGATCACCCATACCCCCACGAGTTAGAATATATAATTTGTTTTAAAATCCGACCTCAAATTGAGGTTGAATTGCCCAAAATTCCCTATAACCTAACTCTACCCAAAACCCCTAATTTCTACTTTGATTTCATGTTTTTAGGCCTAGAATCTAGTGATTAGTTGATGAAAGTAAGAAAAAATGATGTTAAGAATACTTACCTATGGAGTTATGGAGGTTGGGGAGCTTGAATATCGGTTATGGATGTTTGGGGAAGAAGGAAGAAGTGAGAAAAGGGTGAAATATCGTGTAAAGTATTATGTTTTTGGACTAAATATAACTGGGCAATTTTTCTTCTCTGAGATCGCGGAATAAGGGCTGCGATCGCAGAGCTATAGGGAATCCTACTATGCGACCACAGGCAGAGGGTTGTGATCGCGGAAGGTTAGTTCTACATACCTCTGTGATCACGGAGGGAAGAGTGCGACCGCAGAGAAGAATCACCTAGCCCCCACCCGGATCCCCTGATACACTATGCGATCGCGAAGAAAGAGTTCGATCGCAGATCACCTGGATTTTCAACATTGCGATCGCGGACCCACCCATGCGATCACACAAGGTCTCAGACCCCCTTCCCCCACTCAACACTATGCGATCGTAGCCCCTTCTATGCGGTCGCATAGACCAAAACACCAGACATCAGCAGCTGAGGAAAAACCAGAAACTTCAAGCCTATTTCACCCCGTTAGCTACCCGAAACTCACCCGAGCCTGGGTCTCAAAACCCAAAAACACACACGACTCCCAAAACATCCTACGGACTTATTCAAGCTTTCAAATCAGCAAAATATCATCAAAAATAAGGAATTAAACCTCAAAACTCATAGAAATTTCTTGAAACTTCATAAAGCTTAACTATTCCAATTTTTACCCGAATCACGTCATTTCAAGCCCGTTTTACACCAAATTTCACTAATAAGTCACATAACATATATTAAACCTATTCCGGGCTCCGGAACCATAATACCGTCCCGGTAACACGGTTTTCACATCAAAATTCATTTTCAAAAACCTTTATTATTTTCAGAAAATAATTTTCTTTAAAAATTCATTTCTCAGGCTTGGGACCTCGGAATTCGATTCCGGGCATACGCCCAAGTCCCATATTTTGCCACGGATCCTCCGGGACCGTCAAATCACGGGTTCGGGTCTGTTTACCAAAAATGTTGACCACAACCAACTTTATTCAATTATTCAATTCAAAAATTCCATTTTTATCAGATTTTCACATAGAAGCTTCCCGGCTACATGTCCGGGCTACGCACGCATATCGAGGTTAGATTAACGAAGGCTTTCGGGGCCTCGGAACACAGATTTAGCTAGAATTACTTAGGATGACCTTTTGGGTCATCACAATCTCCACCTCTAAAACAAACGTTCGTCCTCGAACGGACATAGAAAAGTACCTGAGTCTGAGAAAAGATGGGGATAACGACTCCTCATATCGGGCTCGGACTCCCAAGTAGCTGCCTCGGCAGGCTGACCTCTCCACTGAACACGGACCGAAGGATAACTCTTCGACCTCAACTGGCGAACCTGCCTATCTAATATAGCTACCGGCTCCTCCTCATAAGTCAGATCCTTGTCCAACTGGACACCGCTGAAGTCAAGAACATGAGATGGATCTGCAATATACCTCAGGAGCATGGATACATGAAACACTGGATGCACTACTGATAAATGCGCTGGCAAGGCAAGTCTGTAGGCCACCTCTCCTACCTTGTCCAATATCTCAAATGGACCAATATACTTAGGGCTCAACCTGCCCTTCTTTCCGAATCTCATCACGCCCTTCATAGGCGACACTCGAAGGAACACCTGGTCTCCTACCATGAAAGCCAAATCTCGAACTCTACGATCTGCATAACTCTTTTGCCTGGACTGAGCTGTACGAAGCCTATCCTGAATAATCTTCACCTTATCCAAGGCATCCTGGACTAACTCAGAACCCAATAATCTAGCCTCTCCGGGCTCAAACCATCCGACTGGAGACCGACATCGCCTACCATACAACGCCTCATACGGAGCCATCTGAATACTCGACTGGTAACTGTTGTTGTAGGAGAACTCTGCTAAAGGTAAGAAANATGATAGATAAGGGCACACCGTGCAATCTGACAATCTCTCTCATATAGATCTGAGCTAACTTCTCTGCCGAAGATGAAACCGACACAGGAATGAAGTGTGCTGACTTGGTCAGTCTATCCACAACAACCCACACTGCATCCACCATCTTCTGAGTCTGTGGAAGCCCAACTACAAAATCCATCGTGATACGCTCCCACTTCCACTCGGGAAGCTGAATTTGCTTTATCAATCTACCGGGTCTCTGGTGCTCATACTTAACCTGCTGACAATTCAAGCACCGAGCTACACTCGGTCTCTGAACGTCCCGAATCTAGACATAAGCAGTACAATACGATCAATATAGGCTAAAGGGATAGATTCCACAAAAAAAAGTATTGAATTATAGCCAAACACCCGAAATCAGTTTGGTACGGTTTGTCAATTTCTTTTGTACACCCCTAATTCTAGCTATCAGCTTGAGTAGCAAACAGTGGCGAAGCCAAACATTTCATCAAGAGTGTTCAAACTTGAAATAAGTAAAAAAATCTCCAATAAAAGATGTTCAATATATGTTATATACCATTAAAATCTAATATTTAACCTTTATATACCGTGTAATTTTCTATGAAGGGTGGTTAGTTGACCACTCTTAGGTCTACGTACCTTCGCCCCTGGTAGCAAACCACATGTATTCCAACGTAACGATCTTGAGTAGCAAACCATAAGATATTGAATATCTTTACTCTCATATGATTTGGATTTTTCTTATTGTATACTTAATTTTCTAATAAACTCTATTCTTGTGTCCATCTTGATTAATACATTTCAATTCGTGTGATCCATATTTCTTTTATCTTTGCTCAATTTCTCTTACATTGTAGTTGAATAGCGGGATAAATCTTTATTTGGACTGTTTTTCATATTCTCTTGATTCATCATCTTTTAAACTATATAAATATTTAGAAAGTTTTGCCAAAGTTCTAAGTAACTTTGTATTTTAACGTGTTCTAATTTCTATTAGCGATTTTTACATGACATTTTAAGAAAAATACCGAACTGTATCGATACTGAAGAGAAACCGAGATGATTTGGACAATTTCAAAAAGTCTAATTTTGACTATACAAAATAGAATAACCAAAAAATTAGTATGATACATATCTTATAAAATAACCGGGCGAATCGAACCTTTGACACACTCTAACGTGGCCCATGGAAGCAGGAACCCCATAACTCTTTCTTAATTATTAACTTTATTATGTTTTTATCTCTTAACTTTAAACCTATGATTCTACTTTTGAGTTTTCTTTATGTGATACTCACTTTTCATAGTGAATACTTCGTATTATAATACCACATTTTTCCTTTGACCAACATTTCTTTAATTATGGAGTAGATTATAAACGGCAAAAGTTCAAATGCATCTTTTACGTGATTTAGACATGCACTGTGAAATGGAGGATGAGAAACGCAAAGAAAGTTTAAAGTACGAAGTGCGCAAAGTTAGATTACAACAAATCAGTCCAAACTCCAAATTCTATAATTTTACGTTTTAGTTTGTTTTACACTTCTAAAACTATAATTTGGTTTGAGTTCTCAAAACCTAACCCATTAAAGCTACAATGTAGTTTAGTTGCAAACATTTATGAAACAAAACCAGCTCCTTCATATCCAACAATCTAGTTATTAATGCAGGTAAACGAGGAACTACAATTATCAATATCGAGTGATAGAATGAAGGTTTGTAGTAGAATAAATGATATATTTTTATCCTTAAAACCTTAACTAGCAATTTTGAGTTTGAGATCTAAGGACCCGTTTGACCATAAATTTTGCCAAAATAAACTTGGGCTTTATTTGGAAAACATATGTTAGGCCATAGATTCAGCCTTTATTTTGGCAAAATCTTAAATCCCAAAACCAGTTCAATAGCTGGTTTTGGGCCAAATCCCTAATAATACACATCTTTTTCCTAATTACTAGTTTTCTAACACGCGCGTTGCACGTGTATTTCATACTATAAGTACAAACTTCTTAAAACAATATACATCATATTAGAATAAGTGTGTATGAGTTACATGAAATTAAAACGGAAAAAGTGTAAGCTCAAACTAAATGTATATCAATCCAATATTCAACTTAAAGTTTTCTTGTTTGTGAAATTTTAAGTTTTTAACAACACGTACCTAATTTAAATTTGAATATGAGCAACTCGGCCATAGTTGCAAATGCTTCACAGTTTAAAGTGTGCCATGTCTTTAAGACATTGTAGCCTCTGCCTTTCAATAACTGCATGAACATTAATAGGTTGTAATCAAATGAAATTCTAAAAGAAGAAATTGGATCAACATATGCCTTCATTTAGATGGATATAATAGATTATTGTCAATTTCATGGTGTATATATGCAAACAAGAAGTAAGTAGTTCAATTATTATAGAGATACGTAATAGTCACTCACATGAAAAAGATTTCAATTATGTATACAAATCATATAATTGCACGTATTAGATAGTTAGATATCCTTGGTTTGATATAAACTTTAAGTAGTTGAATATATACAAGTGCAACTAAACGTTATCACTCTTGCACATCTGTCACGACCCCAAATCCTAACAGGTCGTGATGATGCCTATCGTGGAACTAGGCTAGCCAACCATCACATAACTACACATTTATTTTAATAAATTTACTCAATATCATTAAATACCAGCATATGAAGTATAAAAATTCATCTAAGACTCTAAGCAACCATAATATAAACTAACACTCTAAACAAATCACTCCCCCAGGACTGGAGTCAACCAATCACGAGCATCTAAGAATAAAACTAACTATGATAATGTCATAAACAATGTCTAGGAATAAAATACTAATACTAATAAAGGAAGGAAAATGGAGAAGCTGCGGACGCTGGACAACTACCTCGAAATCCCAAAGCTGACGATAACGAACTTGGATGGCTATTGCTGCGAACCAGTACCTGGATCTGCACACAGAGGTGCATGGAGTAATGATGAGTATGCCAACTCAGTAGTAATGAAAATAAATAACAGTCTGAAAAATAAGAAACACGCAACAACAAATACACCAATCCACAAAACAGTAAAACCCCGAGTCTCCATAAAGTATACATTTAATACATAAGTTTGAAAACCAATTTCAGTAAAAATCATTTGAACAAGTATATTTTCCCAAATATTTCTCAGTAAAAACTCCCAAAATATCAGTTTGAAAGATGAAACGAATCATAATCAAAACTCAGTAAAATATCATTATAAAATCGCCCCTCGGGCCAATTCATCTCTCATAATCAATCTCTCAGCACCTCACCATCTCTCGGTAACAGTCACTCAGCACCTCACAGTCACTCAGCATCAGCCCCTCGGGCAACCTCACTATCACTCATGCCTCCCAATCACTCATCACTCGGCACTCAGTAGGTACATGCGCTCACTGGGGTGTGTACAGACTCCGGAGGGGCTCCTACATCCCAAGCGCTATAAACAAGCCAAATCATGGCATCAATCACTCTCAGGCACTCACCCTCTCTCATATCATAACATCCTCACAATATTGGCCCTCGATGTCACTCAGACAGACACTCTCAGCATGCCACTCGGGCTATAAACAAACAGGGTTCTCGACCCAAAATAATATTTCATTTCAAGAAATAGTAATATCATCAAATAGGAGTGTCAACAATTTCACAAGAAAGACTGAGTGTAAAATCACAATTTCAAAGTGAGGAATATCAGTAAAATAACCCTCAAGGGGTTAAAACAGATCGACACTATGCCCCAAACGTGGCTTACGCCCAAGTATAACAAAATATAGTAATAGTAATAACCATATGCTTTAAAAGCGGTTTCACAACTCAATAGTTACCTAAAAAGGAATATTTTTCCAAATTTCCAATTAGTGCACGCCCCACACTCGTCATCCAGTGTGTGCGTCACTCCAAAACCGTGAAAGGATGCAAAGTCCGGGGTTTCATACCCTCATGACAGGATTTAAAGACATTACTTACCTCGAACTAGCCCGAAAAGCTACTCTGCAACACGCTTGCCTCTCGAATCAACTTCCGAGTGCTCCAAATCTACCAAGTTCAGATTTTTATCATCAAATTATGCTAAATGAATGAATTCCAATTGAAAAATATCGATTTTAAGCACAAAACCTGAAAATCAGTCAAAACCCGACCCCCGGGGCCCGCGTCCCGGAATTCAACAATTTTATACCAAAATGTTCTTCATCATCTCACGAGTCCGTACATATAAAGAACTCAAAAATCGGAGTTCGTTTGACCCCTCAAATCATCCGTAGAAAGTCTCATAATCTCAAGCCCTAACTCCACCTTTTTCTACTGATTTTCATGAATTAAACACTGATATTTTTTTCCTTAATCACAAATAATCGAGTTTTAGGGTCCAAAATCCTTACCTCAATGAAGAACAATGATTTCCTTTCTTCAAAATCGCCTCAAAGCTCATTTCCCGTTCAAAAAATGGTGTGAAAGGGTTTAATGGTCGCAGGGGGTTTATTTAAATACTGTTCACGCGGGGTTACTGTTCATCCGAGTTACTGTTCATGCTGTTGTGAAAAAAATGCAGCAACTTTTCTTCTAGTCTAAATTGATCAATTAATCGTTCGAAATCCACCCTAGGCCCCCGGCACGTCCCATAACATCATTCGAACTTAGTCGAGCCTTCGAAACACCAAAAACAATATCAAAACACCAAAATCACATCAAATTCAAGTCTATGAACTTTGAAATTCCTAAATTCCACCAACGACGCCGAAACTATCCAAAACAATTCCGATTGACCTGAAATATTGCAGACATATCCAAAATGACATTACGAACATGTTCCAACTGTCGGAATTCCATTCCGACCCCGATAGCCTATTTTTCACGGCCGACCGGAAATCGCCTAAAACGAACTTTCGCCAATTCAAACATAATTCTACATCGGACATCACAAAAATATTTCGGACACACTCCTAAGTCCCAAATCACCTAACGAAGCTATCCGAGCCATAAAATCCGCATTCCGTGGTCGTTTACCAATAAGTCAACTCTCGGTTGACTTTTCTAACTCTAAATCTACTTTTAGAGACTAAATGTCTTAATTTCTTCTATAATCAATCCAAGCCCGAGCTAACCAACTCTAATACATCATGTACAATATAACCAACCTATGACAAGGCATTAACAGTAAATATAATGCAAATTCTACGTAACGACCGACTGGGTCGTTACAGCATATTAGATATCCTTTGTTTGATCAAACTTTACATAGATGAATATATACAAGTGCAACTACACTTTATCACTCTCTTAGTTACCGTGAATATAACTTTAAGCGACAAAAAGTAATATAATTCCCTGCAACAGATCGTAGAAGGAAAACGCAGATACATTTTCAATTAATACACAAGTACTAAACATGGTTTCTAAACAAGAATTTTGTTTAACAGAAGTCTATAGGCACATAAGATAAAAACAGTATGTTAAATTCAACGACTTTGTCCTCATCAACGTTCCATTTAAAACGGAAACGGAAACATTTCCTGACTACCAAAAATTCTGTTCCAACATATCGATTCATCAAAAACTGTAGAAAGCTTCAGCTGTAAATTTAAAAAGAAAATAACTTAATTTTCTAATCATTGGTTGCACCAAAATGCTTAATTATGATATTACTAACTTAAAAGTTTATTTATTTAAGCTGATCGGTTATCAGAACTTATTTAGCAAACTGATAATATTTTTCAGCACAATTGAGATAATTACTTAACACATTAATTTTGTAACGGAGGGCTTTGTTAAAAGATGATTCATTGGTGCAGATGAATAAAGCATGACTACAAAGAAAACGAAAAGTTTAATATGTTGCTTAACTTAATGGTAGGAGATGAAAACGCCTACGGTGATTAAAATTTCTTTTCAATTGATACGTTAGCCATATTTTACCGCTTAATAAGATTCCAATTAAATATCTAATTAACCATTTAATGGAAGGTAATTTAGTTTTTAGATAGAGGATAAATTGGTCGTTTAACGATATTTTAGTAAATTAACCTCACACTAAAAGCTTCATTCTTATAATATAGTATGATGTGATACATATTTTCATCTTCAAGTTAAAAATTTAGAAATGTATGACCAAACGCTAGCTTAAAATAAAAATCTTCGGACGAAAGTGCTTCCTCCTTAAAAAAAATTATGTAGTATAAATCTGAACTAGTAGAATCAGTGAATTAAGGTTATCATTAATTAAAATGAAATAGGGATTGGAGGAGAGGTTTGAGGGACAAACTAGTAAATTGGCTACAAGCTCCAATGGTTTTTCTTTGGAAAAACTATACAAGGTAATCTCTTCTCTCCAGAAAAATAATAGCCACAATTTTTTTTAATTTTCACATTAATAAAAAATACATATTTTGCTGACGAGTATAATTATTTTTTCCAAGCCCCCTTTTTATCCACCTCTGATACATGGTAAATATTCTGACAGGATAAAGTTAATTACTCTAAAAAATGCATACTAATGATTAGAAATTTGAATAGGAAGTGCAAAAAGAACGTCAAGTTGAAAACTGAAGGAGAGAGAGAGCTAGCTGATTCGAGCCTCTCTCTTCATTCCTCGTTCACAGAATTCAAAAAAATAAAATCCTAAAACCCTAGGTGTTTTCTTGTCAATTTTCCCCAAATTAATTCTGCACTTTGTTGTCGATTTTTGGGGGATTCTGGCAAGGGACAAGCGATGAGTAGCAGGAGAGTTGAAGAGAGGAACGAGAAGATAATAAGAGGGCTAATGAAGCTCCCTCCCAATCGCAAATGCATTAACTGCAATAGCTTGGTGTGTTTTATTCTATTCATCTATCAATCATTATTCTAATTTCTAATTTTAAATTTGTTTCTCTTATTTTGGCTTTGTTGTGAGTTAAATGTTGTTGTTACACTTAATTATGGTCTTTTTTGTTGTGGTTACTGACTTGTATATTCAGAAGGGATAGAGGTGAGAGTTAAATAATCTCTAGTTTAGGGAGCCGGTAATTTGTCTGAAAAGCCACATTTTAGTCTTGTAATGAAATGAATATGAACTAGGTAAAAATGCAAATATTTTGGTATTGGAATGAAATGGACGCTAATAAGGTAGGAATAAGAGTGATATTTAAGAGAACCTGTAGTTTTGAACTTTAAGTATTGGAAAGAAATAGACGTGGTCGCAATTTTGGTGTACGTAAATAGAGTAGGATATGTGTGAGATTCAGAAGATCAAGTTCAAGATAGGATATGTGTGAGATTATTCAGAAGATCAAGTTCAAGGTAGGTTCAGTGTGGGATTAAGGAGAACTTCTAGCTCTGAGAACCTCTACTTTGTCTTAAAAGGCAAACTTCTGGTACAGGAATAACTGGACGTTAACAGGGTAAGGATAAGTGTAAAATTAACAGGACCTTTAGTTTTGAGGACCTTGAATTTCTATTACAGGATGAATTTTTAGTATTGGAGCGGAGTGGGCCTAAACAGAATAGAATGTATACAGAGTTCATGTAGTCCACCTCAGCTAATTTTGGATTTGGAATGGGGTGTATGAACGATGGATATCTTTTGGATATGCATGTCGAGATGGAATTTTGGATGCAGTCTTGCCAATTTTCTATTTTCCTGGTATATATGTACATATGCATCAAATGCTGTTTTGGCTCTTACAAATTATTCTCTTATTATTTGCTTCATATGTATTTACGTAGAGAAATGAGCTCCTGTAACTTAAACATGAAACTGAAACATATTACTCCTCCGGTCATATCATTTCTATCTATCTTTTAAGGTTTTGGCACACATATTAAGAAAACCAATTGATAAAATTAGTTATAAGGGGTATTTGACTAAGTTATCCTTATCTCTTTCTTAAATGAGTAATTAACTTCTATATGCCTTCTTGGAGTAGTAAGGGTGGAGTTGAAAAAAGTAATGCCTTCTTGTTTTACCAAACAAATATTTTGAAACAGACAAACTGGGTAAAGCGACCAGAAAAAAGGACCGGAGGGAGTAGTTCCCTGAGATGAACAGCAGAAAGCTAATGTCCCGGATCTGGCTATTCTTTGTTCGCTATTTTAGTTAATAGTTTTGGCTCATTTTCATTCTGAATGAATCAATCATTGCATCAATTACGATGTGCAGGGTCCCCAGTATGTGTGCACAAACTTTTGGACCTTTGTCTGCATGACATGCAGCGGAATACAGTAAGTGTGCTCTTACATCTTTTTTAATTGCAATATATGTTTTTGGGAACTTGGTTTGGGCTACGAGACTAACTGCTCTTCCTTGAGTTTGAAACCTTACTAACGAGCTTAGTGATTGATTTTATTTTCTTTTGTGTGTGTGAGGGGGGGGGGGGGNTTTGGTGTTGGGGGGGGGGGGGGGGGGAGTGTTCTCGCTTCTCTTTAAGTGTATGCTGTACAATATCTTTACTTTCAGCTTAGTACAGAAAACAGTAGGGAAATACAAGCTGCTGGGGTCATTCAAGAGGGGTTCTTTTATTCCGAATTTAAAAATTCATTGGCACTTCTAACTGCGGTGCTTACATTCTTTTGGCCAAAACCTGACCTGTTATGGATGCAGCTAAGTAGCTAATTTGTAGCTTCTTCAGGAGCCAACCTGTTTGAAATCTAATGGACTATATTTCTGAAATTTGGTTTCGCCATTTGTGACATGAAATTGTATGAAGCTTCATATCTTATCTGAAATTTGGCTATCGGTGTGTAATAAGGTCATGTCCTCAGTTTATAGTGCCAATTGACTGCATGCCCCTATCCAGGGAAAAATGTTCATTCTTGTGTTAATTTTTAACTAACATGTGAGCATCCAACAAGTAAGTGATGAAATTATTTCTAATCATCCTCTGATAAAACACAGTGGTAAATTAAGTTTTAAGTTCCCCTCGTGTCTGTTTGTGATGTTTTCTGATGTTACTGAGCTTGAATTCCTGAACATCAGGACATGAAAGTTAAAATGTATTCATCTTATTCATTTTGCAGTCGTGAGTTTACTCACCGTGTGAAGTCAGTTTCCATGGCTAAGTTCACTTCCCAAGAGGTGGAAGCTCTTCAAAAGGGTGGTAATCAGGTACAAATATTCTCTTTACCAATAAAAAAAATCAATTAAAATAATTGCTGATTCTTTTCAATTTGAAGTTAAGATTCTCTCATTCTGTCTTTACTCAGCGTGCTAGAGAGATATATTTAACGAATTGGGATCCTCAAAGACAGTGGCTTCCTAATAACAGGTATAAGATTTGCAGGCTACTGTTAGTAGAGTACTAGGTTCCAGGTGAATGTACAAATTCAAGATACAAAATCCTAACTATCTTTTCTCGTCAGCAATGTTGATAAAGTTAGGGACTTTATAAAGACCGTCTATGTCGAGAAAAGATATGCTGGGGCACAATCCTCTGACAGACCCCCTAGAGATACTCAGGTACTATTCCTGGACCAGTATTTTGTCTATGGAGTACTTTAGAGTTCAGACTCGAATGTTTATTGAAACTTCTTGATATGAGTTAGTCATAATATTCAAATTAGTTGTGGGTCCAGACTAATGTGCCCAATATGCATTGAATTGCCAGAACTTGAGAAGCCACGAAGATGAGATGAGAAGAGCAAGTTCTTATCATTCCTATTCTCAAAGTCCACCATATGACTTTCAGTATGAAGAACGGCGTTACGGGAAACATGCACCAGTGCTCTCTAGAAAGCCTGGATCAGATCGAGGACTTGAAGGAAAGGTGTCGAGTTTCTTGAGTCCTAGTCGTTTAAGTGATCATATGTATGAGGATAGGTTTGCTAATGAAGGATCTAATCCCAGAGCTTCAGATTACTCTGTGTCTAGTGGAGGCGATCCATTCAGGTCTGAAGCACAGTCCCCTAACTTTCAGAGAGGCATGGGAAGTCCCCTTAGTGACACCTCAAGGGATATTTCCTACGAAGATGTACGGCATGCCAAGAAAGATGCTGGAAGAATGTCACGGGCACAGGTCATGTATATATTACTGATTTACTATTGAACTTCAAATTACTCGGTTATTCATTGGTTGGGTGTGTTCGGCTGGTTTAGAGGTGTTTGAATTAATCAGAATATGCTGTTAAGCAACTCTTTTTCTCCTCTTTCTGGTTGAGTTCCTGGTTATAGGATCGTTATTAGTCAGAATATGCTGTATGAATTTATTCTCCTCTTTCTGATTTAGTTCTTGCATAGTTGCATTCATAAATGTGCATGATAACATGGTTTTCCAAGCTAAATATGAAGGACCCCTGATTGTCAATGAAATGCTTAATTATTATTTATATGTTATGATATATTTTGGGTTGTAAGCCATGTTTGGGGCCTAGTATGTGGGCAGAATGTAGAGAGTTTTATCATTTCTATCTCAGCATATTATAACTATATTGATTTTTAAGTGGAAATGGTGCCAGAGGTTATGAGAAAACGGAAATGAAGCCATTTTGCATAATAATAAAAGCAAGAAGGATATGTGATGGCATGGTACTCCTCTACTTGTGAGTTGAAAGTGACATTCGTACAGAAGTTTTTAACAAGGTTGGGATAGTGGTAGTACCACACATCTTCTGGTATTGCTCTATTCTGTTATGTATATTTATTTTTCTACAAAACAGCTTTTTGTTCTGATTGTGATGCATAATGGAAGGTAATCATCGAACATGATATTGGCTCAACAAATTTATTGAAATGAAAGTAGCTTGCTTGGAAACATTCATTTATTAATTGGCATGGAATAACATTTTTCCTAATTGTTGGTTTACTGAAGAAGGGGCATACTGTTAAATTCATGATCAAGGAAATGTAATTTGGATACTATGATCCTGCAATTAGAACTTGGGTTTCTTCCTATTTGACTTATAGAAAAGGCTCTTTGTCCTTTTTACTGCAGCATTTTCTTGTGAAATTGACATGATGGTATTTGTTAAATTCAGAGAACTGCATCTTCTGGAAGTTTTGAATCGTTTGACAGCAATTCCTTGTCATTCAAGTCAGTAAATTCTGTTGGTATAGGGGATGTTACTTCAGAATCGAAGCAAACAATTGAACCCCGCTCTAGTAAATTGTCAACTTTCCCCTCTTTGCCACGATCATCGCCACTCGGAAATTCAGATGCTCCGGATCTGTTCAATGCCCCCTCAGTTCCTCAAACCGCTCCTCCTACAGTTTCAACGAAGTCTCAGTTGCCAGTATCATTACCAAGTGCCTCCATTGATCTATTTCAGCCATCTGTTTCTACTGGTCCAATTGGTAATTCACATCAACCATCCCACACTCTGCCACCTTCATCTTTGGACATATTCTCAGAGGTTCCAAACCTGTCATCAGCTGCAAGTGCTGATGAAAAACCATCATGTGAAGTCACTTCCAAAAATGAAGGATGGGCAACATTTGATATGCCACAGCACGCAGCAACAACAGGCATGGAACAGTTCACCCTGACACCAACACCTGATTATGATCATAATTCTTTTGACTTTTTACCCGAAAAGACACAGCAGCAATCAGGTGTAACATCCACTAAGAATCCCTTGGATGTGGTTCCAGAGAGAAATGATGGATGGGCAACATTTGATATGCCTCAGCACATTGCACTTACTGGTAATAATAACTTTACCTCCAACAAGATTCAATTGGAGGGTGATTCTCAACCGAATTTGGGCCCAACTTTCTCTGTCATGCAATGGCCATCACCGGTAGGATCTGCTCCTCATGTACCAGTCGTTAGAGACTCTACTGCTTGTGCACTAAATTTGTCATTGCCTGCTTCATTTCATGGAGGTGTGCAGAATGTTGAAGCAACTCCAAGTGGCAGAAGCACTGCCGTAAGTGTAGTATTTTTGAGTTTGGGAAGTGGTATAAAGAATTTCTGAGTTGAAAATCATCTCTTGTCGACTTCTACCTTCTGCTTAACTTTAACTTTATTTATCTGAAACCCTTTAATTTACGCGGTCAAATAATATTTGCTATCTTTTGTCAGTTGTGGAATGCTTTTGAAGTTTCTACGGACCACTTAGCTCTCAAAAGTGTGCCTAGCAGCAAGGAACATGTTGTGATGAACCATGATTTAGTTGATGATCATTATATGGGCTTAAGAGGAACAGAGGTAACTATTTTCCTAATGTGGTTAATTTATGTGTTTGCTCTTTTCCTCTTCTTTTAAAGACTTCTATTCTGCAGAACGTAGCTGTGGGTCAAACTCAAAGAGCTGTGCTGGATAGTGGATATCCTATTCCTAGTTTGTCATCATATGTCAGTGCCTCATCCTCAGGATTGTCAGCTCTTCCTGTAGCGGTCAGTTAATTTGCTCACCTGTTCTGTCCTGTGTAGCCACTCCTTTTAAACATCTAGATATCTGTACATTGTTTCCTGCTTCTTTGACATAAGGTTCTTGTTAACAGACAGGAGAGCATTCACATGCAAATGAGCAGAAGTCCAACAACCCATTTGATCTTCCTTACGATGCTGACATGGAATGTAGCAATATGGTATATCACATTTTTTGTTATATTGTTTTCTGAAAAAATATAGTGAAAGAATTGGACGTTTTGTTTTTGGTCCTTCGAATTCGTCCGTGTTAAGAGGAATCTCCTTGACAGCACTTCCCTCCAAGAAAAAGAACTTTTAGGGGTCAATTGCTGCCTTTATTATACTAAAGGAGGTTTCATGCGTTGTTCTGCAAATGTTCTATATGATATTTACACTAGAAATCTAGGCTAAATTTGGGGAGACATCGTAAAGAAAATAGACCTTGTGTCGGGCCTACTCAACCACCAAATCTAGCTCATGAGGTGAGGATTATCCAAGAACACATAAGGAGACCAATGTGGATTCTTAACACCCCTCCCTTCCTCCCACAAGTTTAGGGCTGAACATTTGGAGCGTGAACAACATAATAGCCCAACATTGAGAAATACAAACAAGGATAAGTCTGACTCAGATACTATGTAAAGAAAATAGACCTTGAGCCTAACTCAAACCTCAAAGTTATCTCATGAGGATTGTCCAAAACCTGTAAGGCGACAATAAACTGTACCATCAAGCAATGTGATACTCTTAACATACATGAGTGTTTACTGAATCTTGACTTCCTAAAAGTTTGTTGCTTTGGTGCATTCTAATGTGAAAGTGACTTATGCCAGCCTCAGTACTGGGACATGAGCTCATTACAAGCTGCATTGCCAAGTGGCGAGATGCCATCTTCTTTTGTTGGTGATGTGACCGAATCTTGGTTCTCACAGGACCCAGCAACAGCTTATGTTCCTGCTGGACAGCAAGGTATATGATGTTTACTTTTCCAAAGGATATTTTCTTTTGACAAATTTTCAGCCTCTCATAACACATACTCTCTCTGTAGGGACATTATTCGTTTCCGCACAACCAGCTGGCAATGCATTATCGTGAGTCATTCTACTTTTGTCCATTTTTGTGTTGTAAACATCTGCAAATTCTCATGAGATCTTATTTTTAACAGGAATATTAGTTCTCTACTTGCTTAAAGATAACTTAAGTCCTCTACTATGAAGATGCTCGAGCATGTTTCGACTTTGACAAGCTTTTCACTTCATTTTGATTTGTTCTTATTGCAAGTGGTTGTTTAGGCCTTTGGGTTAGCTGATATCCGCTCTGTGGTGGGAATGAGAAAAATACCATTGTTAGTTACTCTATTTGGTTAATCCTATCAAATGCCACTCAAAGAGGCAACTGATTTAGATTAAAAAATACATTAGCTACTCCATGAGAGCCACTCAATGAGTGAGCTTGCACACTGTTATTTTAGCAAGTCTTTAATTTTAAAGATGGCACATTAGCAGAAGCTTAGTTGAGCTGCTCTTAAATGAGTTGCCAAAGCATCTTCTTTCTCAATGCTGGCAGGGGAGTAGTCAAGTAGTGCCCAAAGCAGTCACCCTCGGTTGCTTAAAGAAAGAGCTAGATTTCTTGATTCTTTTTTTTCCAGATGAAGTAAAAGGAAGAAAACAGCCTTGCTGCTCATTCAATGTGTGCAGACTTATTCATTGTTTTGAAAGATAAAAGAAGAGATCCTTTTACGAGCAGTCTGCATTAAGAACACTACAATAGCATTATCTCATTGCCACTAAAGCAAGTTCTTGTGATATGCATGTTGGATATAGTTTCAAGCATCTTGAAGTTGTTTGCTTTCTTGTGCTGCAGTTCCGGATGGCACCGGTCCTCGTTTTAAAGATTTTCTAATTTAATTGTTCCTTGTGCAGGAATGTCTCTACACATGGGCCTGTTGCTCCTATTGGTGGAAATCCATTTGCATAGGATTGTATTCATGTATTCAACTAGTTGTGGGATCGGCTAGGTTATTCTTTCAACTTTTTGTCCTATGTATTTCATGGTCTGGCCATGTTTATATTGTTCAATATATGAGATAACACTGCAGAATATTACCAAATTTCAAAGGCAGGTAGGCAGTTTCTCTTGTCGAGCCCTACGGTGTGTTCTAAATACTATAGTCCAAAAGTTGATGTTATTGTAACGAAAATTTTCGGTCTGAAATGGTTTGAGTCCATCTTTGTTCGCTACTTTGGTGAAGATGCAACAAACGACACTCTATTCTTTCCTTGTCAGTCTGAGCACGTAATTTTTGCCCTATGCGAAATTACTCTTAAAAATATTCAAAATAGTTTAAAATTATTTTTTGTAGAATTTTAGGAATTTTGTTTGTCATTTTGCATCACTAAAAGCATGTCTAGAATTGCAAAAATCATCAAAAATATTTTATCTTTCATTCCATGGCATTCTAGGATTTTTAATTGCATTTTTAGGATTTCATCGTTCGTTAAATGCATAGTTAAAATATCTAAAAATCACAAAAAATGCAATAGTTGCTTTTGCCTTTGTTTTGCATTTTTAGGTTTAATTAATTAGTTAATTAATTCATTAGGCAATCATAGATAAATAGGTTAATCATGCAAAATTCGGATATAATTCGAATTGGAATTTAAAGATGGTTAATTTTGCATTTGATAGAAGAAGGGAAAGAAAGAGTATTTGGTCTTGTTTTGATATTGGGCCAAACATTTAAGACATCCCAATTGCTCTCAAAGGCACGGCCCAACCCAGTTCACCCAAGATCACCTGGTCCAGTCTCTCCCTAGACCAAACGACGACCTTTGGCGTCAAACGATCCCCACCCTTCATCTCTTTTGATCCCATAGTTGAGATCTAATCTCCCATAACCCATATAACTGTCCTAACCCGATTAGACCCTAACCCTAGAGACCTTTCCTCTTCATCACTCTCACTCTTTGCAAGGCCACCGCCGGAAATCGCCCTATGGCGGCGGCATCACTCCAATCAACCCCCACAATGTCATCCTATAATCCTTGTCCTCTCCTCGTTCTTTTTCTACTAGTAGTTTCGTCAAAAACCTCCTATATTTGCTCGATTTTTAGATCTAAAGAGGGCTGGACCTAATCCTTTTCTTGATTTGATTCTGAATCTGGGTCGTGAGGCAACGAAATCGATTTGTCTCTTTGGAGACTATCAATTGGTTTCAATCTCGAATCGACTAATGGTCACCAGAACTTGACTAAAACCTCGTCGACCGGCCAGAACTTTGGAGTTCCCATAACTGCGATTCGTTTGGCCGGTGCATGGCGGACATCGTCACATATAGCATTGGCTACACCTCGAGTCTGAGCTAGTGCTCGTGCGCCGATGCCAGCTATTAGCATGACTTCTTTTCTTTTTTGGCAGCATTGCCTTCTATTGATAATCCTTTCTTCCCCTCTTCATTCCCCTAGAATTGATGATCCGCTATTTAATTGTTAATCGATAGTTAAATCTTAATCTTGCTTGACAACATGATTAGGTTAATAGTTAATCACTAGTAAATTGTTTTAACCTTCTGAGTAACTATTTATTAAGTTGAACCTGAAATTGGTCGATCGATAATTACTTGTTGGTTTGAATTGCATATCTACTTAATCAACTTGTTTAATCAGTTGTTGAGTCATGTTTAGCTTATGTTTGTTAGCTTACTGTTAATTCAGTTTAGTTAATTGCTATGTGTTAAACGTTTGGTTCTGATTAGAGAAAGAGGGCAGTAACTTTGGGGTAGAGGATAGTAAAATGATGAGTTAAAAGAAAAGGTTCAAAGAAGGTATACATGGTCTTGAGGGAGTTAAAAAATAGAAAATAACAACAACAACAACACCTAGTATAATTCCACAAGTGGGGTTTGGGGAGGGTAGTGTGTACGCAGACCTTATTCCTACCCTAGGGCAGAGAGGATGCTTCCAAGAGAGTATGTAGGGACTAAAATTAGGGAATCTTTTTTTATTAACAACATGAATGTTCTAGAAGAGCGTATGTAGGGACTAAAATGCAATAAGACGAAGAAATTAGTTTAAATTGGGGGCTAAAAGGGGTAAATATAGAAGTAAAAGGGGCTGGAAAATAAGGAAAGAATATATGAAAAGGACAGTTGTCCAAAATCTGTTAACAAGATGTCTTTTCCCCTATTTTTCAGGGCTGATAGATTCTCTGCACTTTCTCTTATTTTTTTGCATATAAGGCACACTCACAGTCTCATTGTAGACACTTTTTCATTCTGCATTCTTGAGAAAAATTCACTCATACTTTCCTTGTCATTTCACACACGACGGAGATTCAAAAATTAGCTGAAATAAATTTTGGAATTTAATACTGGATTGCAGATAAAATAAAAGGATTTTCCAATTGAAAAGAGAAAATTAGAATTTGAAGGACATGCTTCAATTTCTTCTGTTTTATTGTCATGTTAATTTCTTGATTTGTTGAAGAGTTTGATGTTGTTTCTCTTTGCTGTTGGTTCTAACCTCATCTCCTATTTTCGGACCTTTATTTGGCCAAGTTTTCTGCTATTTTTGATGTTGCTAGCTGAGCTTTATTCTTTGGATTCTGACCTTTATTTGGTCCAATTTTAGTTATTTTCTGCTAATAGGTTCGTTCAGTCATCTTTGTTGCTTTAATTTGAAGTCATGAATGAAATTCAAGTTGTTGTTGCCTAATTTTATAGATCTAGTTGACTTTAATATTTGAATTTGCTTGAATCTCTATCCTCTGTTAATTTCTGAAAATACTCGTATGCAAAAAATGGATTCCTGAGTCAACTAAATGTCGATGAACCATTTGGTGTCTGTTGTTGACAATAGTTTAATTCTTAAAGGCAAGGGTTCATGCAAAGTGATTCTAACAGGATGATATCACTATAATTTATGGCTTGTTTGTTTATCTGCCGCCTATGACCGATTTGATCTAAAAGGATAGCCCAATGGCTATTTCATAGTAAATCAAGAATCGTTGGGAAGAATGAAAGACATACGACTTGAGCTGTTGTTTCTATGGAAAAAGTACAATAGAAGCATGTAATTAGTTTAAAAATGGCGGATCGAGTAATTCATATTAGCTATTGTTAATTCACTGTAATTAAGTGTTAAATAGTTTTGCTAGACTAAGAATTGCGTTTGATTGTTTTGGTGTTTGGTTCAATATTGTTAGGCTTACCCTTGAAGCCCAAATCTTTCTAGAAACATAAGGGGTGGTTTCAGTGCTGTTGGTTGGAAAGCTCACTATTCCAAGGGTATTGTGCTTTGGGCTTCAATGTAAGCCCATCCATATCTACCACATGGCTTGTTGTAAGCCTTAAAGTGAATGCTTAACCCGCACCCCAATTTGCTTTGTGATTAACAAATAATTAAATAGCAATTTTTTTTTAAGTCATCATCAACTACCGAAACACTACCTCTTCTGAATAGTTCGTGTTAGCTTTGCAATTCATTCATCGAGATTCATACTTTTGATACAGGTTTCACTAACTAATTTCGGACAAGCCTTTGATATTTAAAATTACGCGGGCCTTGAATTAGTAACCAAATTGATACATCTTTTGTCAACAAATAAACTCCATAATTCTAGACCTCCGCACGTAATCCCAAACCTTAGGAAAATGAAATAATAATCGAACATCGTAGCTTGGTTTAGGCTCAATTAATAATACCTCATCATGACTATGGGTACAGTTTCCGTGGCATGGTCATGATACGTAAATCCCAACTCAAGTGCGAGTTCACGCGACTTGCGATGTGCAGTGCGCGACATCCCAACTTGTTTAAATAGATTTCATAATTGATTAAAATAATTAAAAGAGGTTTAGAAGCGATAACACACAAAAGGCTTTAAACATGTAGCAATTCAGATAAATAAGCCAAATATTAACTGTTAATGTCGCTTTAATTGGAAAAACTCCTTTTCCCCATAAAAGGAGGTGTGACAGCTCTGGCGACTCTGCTGGGGATCGAACCTAGAATCTCTGGATTAGGGGTCAATAGTTGTTATGCTTGGCTTTCTTGTGATTTTTTGATATTACATGTTTGGGCCTGATGTGCTAATTATCTCCTCATTTACCGCTTAGATATTTTGTGAATTGTATATAAACTGTTACGCCACCTTTCTTCTCCGAGTCTTCTAAATCTTCTGGGAAGCGCACGGTGGCGTAGATTCTTTTCGGTTAGAGTGTCATATTTTTAAGTTAGAACGAGCATCGGATCGGTTACTAAGACGGATGGCCTTTTGGTTCCCGGTACGTTGCCCCTCCCCCCCTCCCTCACCCGACTCGAGTTATCCGCTCGGGTAATCTAGGTTTAGAACAACATACCCCGCGATTCTAACCTAGAATAATATAGCCTCATGCCGGATCCCTAGTAAGAAAGTTTGTTTACATCACGTGCATTTGACTTTGGGGACTCAACACAAAGGTTGGGTCTGTCTTGGACAAGTGTACCCAAGTTAAAAGACCATCGTGATGCATTTTACGTGCTACTTGTGCATTTATTTAATACAACATGCATGTTGACCGGCTTCTAGAGTAGGAAAATAAAATCTAAAAAAAACTAAGAGTAAGGTAGAAGAGAGAAAATTTACCCTGTTCTGAAAAATTCAGGTATTTGAAAATTCCCGAAACTCTGTCGAAATTTTTGAGAAAAAAAGAGAAAAAGAAAAGTCATTTCAAAATGAGCCAATGTTTTCAAGTGATATTTTCCTGTTGTGTCAACACTTACCGAACTTCGCGGATTTGATTCTCATCGGATGTGAGATACGTAGGCAACCTTCATCGGGTGCGGCCCCACTTTTGCAAAAATAACCAAAAATATGAAATGATGTAATTTGTCATTAATAAAGTCAGGTGACACCGTTTTTGTCCAAACAACCAGAAATGTCCCGCCGGGATGCCGGAAAGCCATTTTTTTTGCAAGAATAGGCACCTATGGTCCTTTTTTTAAAAATACTTTAGGCCACTTAGCAAGCACAACCTTAAAATCTTCCCTTCCCAAGTGCTGAAGGGCCGTATTTGCAAAAGTAGTCGTGTTTTATTTTAACTTGGGTTTTACCAAATTAATATTTTATGGTCAGTTTTTACACAAATTCCACATGATTTAACCTAGTCTCCCTATTTAAAAAATGTGCAAAATGAGCACTGTTCAAAATTTACCTGTGAGGGTTGTGGACCAGATCCCATTGACACTCCACATGTGGTGGGAAGATTTGGAATAACAAGGACGAGACTGAGTCAACCAGTGCTTTGGGGTGCTCACCGGACTATTAAAGATTCAACCTAGAAGTGATTTGATAGAGGCACTAGTGCCATTTTGGGACCAACCCACAATGTTTTTCACTTCTCGGATTTTGAGCTCACACCTACTCTGGAAGAAATGACAGGCTATGCCGGGAGTACAGAAGGTTTGAGGCACAAGTATCTAGTGTCTCCAAGGACCGTCACTCCCCATAAGTTTCTATATTTACTAAAATAAATAGGCAAATTAAGATACAAAGCCTGGTGGTTGGAGCTTGCACTCTTCATTTTCTATACTAGCGGTACGGGCATTGATGGGGATTCGATAACCCAGAAAGTGGACTCTGTAGTAAAGGTAACCAGTCAAAGTGGGAGGTGCATAGATTCTTTGCCTTCATGGTGGCATTTTTGGGCATTTTGGCATTTCTAAGGGAGGATGGGCACATTGACCTACATCCCGCCGGAATCATCCATGTTTTGACTACTCAGACCAAAAGAACCCATGCACCTATGATTGTATCAGATATATTCCGACCCTTGGCATTCTCTAAGGTCGGGGCCAATTTTTAGGGGTGGAATTTGCTACTAAATATGTGGATGATCGAGCACGTTTGTCACCGTCCCCGGTACATGAATTATGGGTCTACGGGGAAAAGATGAATTGAAGAATTCGATACACGGGTGACATGATTATTTGTAATGCCAGAGGGAGTTAGGAATTGTACCACCCGCATTCGTTCCTTGATCTCGCATCAAATAGAATGGACATTGGGTTGACTTCCTGTCGATGAGATTGTTCATATGTAGGCTACCCTTTCCTATTTCCTGTTGATGGGTCTCTACAGTATCCAACCATATGTTGCATACCGGGTTTTGAGACAGTTGGGCAGATGTCAGACAGTTTCCAAAGATGTGGACCTTAGTACTCACGTGTTGTAAATTCGCTCTAAGGCTCAATTTCCAGAACATGTGGTCCGTCAAATTTGGAGCGAATGCCAGTATTTTTGGGAAAACACTCGAGTACATGATTTGTCTAAGGGAGAGGTTTTACCTGGGTGTGCTGCTTGGTATGGAAAGGGAGTCACAATGAATGACGAATCCGAAAGGCTGGCAAAAAGGCCCCATGTCCAGGAATTTGTTGATACAAGACTAGAGTAGTGGGCTTGGTTAGCCAAAGAGAAGGAATATCGGGCTACCACAAACAAATTAGAGAATCAGGTCCGAACCATTAAATTTGATAGTGGATTGCAAGCTGCTGAAGATGAGGGATAATAGAAAAGGTTAGCTCGAGAAAATGAAGCCATTCGAGCTCAACTCCGGGAAATGAGAATAGCTGCTGAAATGCCCGTGAGAAGTGAAAGGGATCAATAGATCATGGGCAACTTGAGGCAAAAAGTGCACGACTATGCGAATGATCTAAAAAAGGATGAAAAAGATTTTGCAAAAGCCCGGGCAAGGATGGTCTAGTTTGGGAAAGATGCAGAAGAACGAACCAAGTTAGCCTGCCAGGCAAAGCATAGTTACGATAAAGAAATCGCGATTTTAAGGAAAGAGTTGGCCGCTCTCAAAAACGAAATGGGTCAGCAAGTAAAGGACTTCAAGACGAAGAGAGAGCACGGGTATGCATTGATTAACAAACTAGAGGAGAGTGTGTCGATTTTGCAAAATTAAAACAACAAGCCCATGCAAGTAATGGAAGCCTGGGAACAACAGATTGGACGATTGCTCCAGGAGAAGGGTGTTATTAATCTTAGAATCAAAGAAATAGCTGACTACACTGCGATGGAATGCAATGAGCGTGAGAATATGGCTGCAACTATGTTTTTTGCTTCAGTGCTGTCTTTCGCTCGCCAGGTCATGGCCGTCCAGAGTTCCTTCAGGTTGAGCTTGCAAGAGGGCCCGCGCAGAGACCGACTGATGTCCCTCGGGCCCCTAAATTAACGTTTGAGAGTCATATATGTTCTTAATTGTTCAGTTATCGAGTCTGTAGTTTAGCTTTTTCTCGCATCGAGTCTGTTTGTCTTTCGTCCATTTCGAGTTTCTTGTTATTTTACGCCGAGTCTGTATGTTTTCCTTTTTAAAAGTCAATTGTCAATGTTTTCGAGTCCTTATAAGGAAAACCCCCAAAAGATATTATTAATGAAATATTAAAAACTCCAAAAGTTTCTTTTCTTTATTTTATTTCCCTGAACTACGTAATGGTCTGATTCATGCGGCATCATGATACGTTGGAAATCCCCATCGAATGCGATCATAGGCATAATTAATATGAGCAAAATCAACAAAAATGAGAAAAATATTGAGAGAAAAATAAATAATAATAATAAAAAAAAAGAATGACAATAAAAAGAAGAGAAAAACTAGAAGTGACAAAATATAAGGAAAAAGAGCGAGAAGTGGAAGAAAAGAGTACAATGGCTAGGATGAAACACGCAACCGTTCGAACACATGATATAAATGTTTAAATATTTAGGTGCATTGCATCCCAATGTGTGATTTACTATATGTTAATATAATATTTCAAAACTAACAAGGTTGTTGTGTGTGCCATAAGTAGGTTTTATTCAGGTGGTTCGTTCTTGTTGGTAATCTGGCTTCTCATCCATACATCACAAGATTTAAAGGCAAAGTACCTATGGCATCCGAAAGTCATCTACCAATCATCGATCCTGAGGATAGCCCTGCATCGGCTATTCCACAACCTGAATCAGCAACTGCTGAAGAGAACAGGATGTTGCATAAATGTGGGACGTCCCGTCTAATGGTAGGGAATCACCAAGTGCAACTCCTAGGTTCGCTGAATTGATCCCAAGGTCGGATGGATCTACCAATGTCCTCGTGTCCAACACTTTCCTCCCATGTGGGTACCCTTCAATGTCTTCTAACGGTCCTAACAAGCCTTCTACGGTTCGCCCCCAAGTGCCAATTTCCAAGGCACCTCCAACATTGTTCTCTACTGCACCGGTCTTCACCGCGGCGCAACCAACTGTGCCCGGGCCGTGTTTTGAACCCCCAGCATTCACTTATCGAGGTTCGCAATTTCAGCATGATATGACTTATGTCACTATGGACTCGTACGGCTAATAGCCACAGTACGCGTTTTCGGCTAAACCAGAAAGAACAGTTAGAAATCCTGAGCAGAAATAAATGGCTCAAAAAATGAAAAGCTTGGAGCAGATCTTGAATAACATGCAAGGCCTAAGTGGATAAAAAACTTTCTCCTACTCGGATTTGTGCATGTTTCCAAATGTTCATTAGCCAGCTGGTTTCAAAATGCCGAAATTTGAAAAGTACGACAGTCATAGAGACCCGATCGCCCATTTGAAAAGGTATTGTAATCAGTTTAGAGGGTCTGGTAAGGAGGAACTTATGATGGCCTACTTCAGAGAGAGTCTAGTGAGAATCGCTTATGAGTGGTACATGGACCAGAAAATCGCTCACTGGCACGTGTGGGATACCCTTGCTAGAGATTCCGTCCGCCAATTTCAATATAATGTGGATATTGCTCCAGACAGATATTCTCTATCTAATATAAAGAAGAAATCCACGGAAACTTTCCATTAGTATGTTGTTAAGTGGCGCAAGCAGGCCGCTCGTGTGAAGCCACTGATAGATGAAACTGAAATGGTCATAGTTTTCTTGCAAGCCCAAGAGGCTGATTAATTCCAGAATATGATGTCCGCCATGGGGAAACCATTTGATGAAGCCATAAAAATTGGGGAAATAGTTGATAACGGGTTGAAAACAGAATGGATATTGAGTCAAGCCGCCTTAAAATCTACACAGGTCATCCAGAATGGCTCGGGAGGTCTGGTCAATCGTAAAAAGAGAGAAGAGGGAGCCATGATGGCTTCGAGCTCAAGGGGGTCTCGCGGATCTTTTAACTAGTCTTATATTCCACCGCAAACCCCCACAAAATTATTACCCACACAACGACATTGCATACACCGTGGCACCGCCTCCATATGCGGTTATGAATGCCTAACCCTACATACGACCCTAACAAAACTACAACCAAAGCAGAGCTCCACCTCCCAAAAATAACCGTCCTTACCAAGCTCCATATAATCCTCGCCCTCCAAAAAATACACCCCAACATAATCCACACCCCGAGAGCCTCCCAGAATAAAATATTTCACCTCCATTGGTGAATCTTACTCTAGTTTGTTCCAGAAGTTAATCCAACTAGGTCTATTGCAACCTGTGGCTCCCAATCGGCATCATCCCGAGTCTTCAACATACAGGGCTGATGCCAGATGTGCATACCATTCAGGAGTAGTAGGACATAATACAGAATATTACTGGACCCTTAAGAGGGCGATCGAAGGCTTGATCGAAGCAAAAAGAATTATGATGGGGGACGGGGAGATCCCCAAGTGACCACTAATTCATTGCATGCTCACAATAATGGGCAAGTTATCGGTATGATCTGTGATGACAAATAATTTAGACCCGGCACTAAAGGCCATTGTTGCCATCGTTAGTTTAGAGGAAAGATATAAAGTAGCCGCAGAACCAGCCAAAGCCGAAAAGAAACTAGCTCCCGTTCCTTAGGCCATTGAAACAAAAATGGGGCCGGCACCTGCTAAGGATTTGGTTCTTTATGTTCCTAAGGCCCCAAGAAAAGATAACTTTTCATCAGCACTCTAAAGAAGTTTGATGAAAATAAAGCTACATTGAATGTGACAAGGTTGTATGTACATAAGGGGACATATGCGATGCAGGGGCCGGTAATTTCACCAAGGTCGATTGAGCCCGTGGTTATCAGTCCCGCACCACAGAGTCCTTTGAAAGATCCTACTACAGTACCGTGGAACTACAATAGAACCGTGGTTACTTACAAGGGGAAAGAAATTATGGGGGGAGTGAATAAGATGACTCGATTGGGGAGGTACTATGCCTCAGATGAGCTAAGGAAGTCCAAACAGAACAGGGACAACCATATGCCACCCAAGAAACCCGTGAGGAATGAAGAAGCGGAGGATTTCTTTAAGAAAATGAAAACTTCAGAGTACTCGATAGTTGACCAAATCCGGAAGACTCCCTCTCAGATCTCACTCATATCTCTGTTGTTAAGTTCATATGAACAACAAAAAGTGCTCCTCAAAACTTTGAATGAAGCGTATCTCCTAGTTGAAATTACCGTCGAACAATTGTAAAGGATGGACGAAAGATATTTTGAGGTTAATAAGATCTCATTTAGCCGCGATGATTTTCCTGCAGAGGGAGTTTCCCCCAACAAGGCCCTCCACCTGACTGTTAAATGTGAGGGCTACTATATGAAAAGGGTCATGCTGGATGGCGAGTCCGGAGTAGATATTTGTCCTCCCTCAACGTTCCAGAGAATGGAAGGCGGTGTAGAAAGAATTCAGGCCAGTAATGTTTGTGTACGAGCCTTTGATGGGGTCAAGAGAGACACAATCAGAGAAATTGATCTAATCTTAACTATTGGCCCTGTGGACTTTGAGGTGACCTTCCAAGTCTTGGACATGGAAACCTCATACAATTTCCTTCTTGGTAGACCATGGATTCATGTCGTTGAAGATGTTCCTTCCACTCTCCACCAGATGGTCAAGTTTGAGTATGACAATCAAGAGATCGTTGTCCATGGAGAAGACGAGCAATCTATTTATTGGGACCCCTCAGTCCCGTGTCTTGAAGCCAGGGAAGGTAGTGAGCACATTGTGCATCAAGCTTTTGAAATTGTTGTCGCTGACTAGTTTGAAGAACCGACCCCACTACCTCAACCTTGTTTGTCTAATGCTTCAATCATGGTTGCCACCCAAATGATCAGAAATGGGTACAAGCCCGGAAAGGGGCTCAGAGCATCTATGGAGAGCATTACTGAGCCCGTTTCCCCAGTCACCAATGAGAAGTTTCTCTGGGTTGGTTTTTCGATCTATAGAGGCCAACAAAACACAGCTAATAACCGCAAAGAAAATGGGTGGGCCCTATCCAAGCCCATTCCACATCTCGCCCAATCATTTTCCAAACAAAAGTATGTGTATTAAGAAGAAGAAGAGGCCTTCACGGCTGAAGAAAGTGATGATATCTATGGAGCTCTGAAACAAATGCTATATGAATCCCACATGGTCTAGCTAGGGGAAGGCACGAGCCGTGCCGGGGTGCAGTATATGGGACTAGACTTCAAGCTCCCAAACTGGAGGCTACTCCATTTCTTGTCAGGCGAGAGTCCCGGTAGTTAAATCTTGCTATCGTTTTTGCATTGCGAGTTATTTCAGGGTGTAACTCGAATGTTCTTACTTTATTGTCTTTAAATTCTGATGTAAACCCTCATATCTTTCAATTCTGACAAATGGAATCAAAATTTCATCGTTCATAGATGTCTTTTTCATTTGTTCTGATTTTGCTATTTTTCTTATCTTTTGTTTTCTAGTTCTAATAATGCGGATTTAAATAACATGACATGCTTTTGGATTTCATGCTCAGATCCTAAAATGTTGTCTAACTTTGAAATAATGAATCAAGAGCCAGAATATGATGAAGATGAGACTTTTAGGGAAATAAATCAAAAATTGGAATAATTTGAGAATAAGCCTAAGCTAAACTTAAATGAAACCGAGCCAGTTAATTTGGGCAATTCAAAAGAGATCCGAGAAACCATGATAAGCATTCACGCTGATGAGAGAATTAGAGATGCCTTGATCCAACTTTTGTTTAAATTCAAAGACATGTTTCCATGGTCTTATGATGATATGCCAGGGCTGAGTGTTTATTCCGTGGTACATAAATTGTCTACCTACCCCGGTTACCACCGTCCAACAAAAGGAAAGAAAGTTCAAAATCGACATCAGTGATAAGATTAAGGAAGAAGTCACCAAACAACTGAAAGGTGGTGTGTTCCGAGTGGTCCGACACACCACATGGTCGGCTAATGTGGTACCAGTTCCAAAGAAAGATGGAAAACCTCGAGTTTGTCTTGATTATCAGGATTTGAACAAGGCAAGTCCTAAGGACAACTTTCCATTTCCAAACCTCCACATTCTCGTTGACAATTGTTCTAAACACGAGATAGAATATTTCGTGGATTGCTATCACCAAGTTCTAATGGATGAAGAAGATGCAGAAAAGACTGCTTTTACCACACCTTGGGGCACTTACTGTTACAGGGTTATGCAACAAAGAGGTCATGAGTTTGCTAGGGAGACTGAATTACATCAGTAGATTCATCGCTCAGCTTACCATCACTTGTCAAACCCATCTTCAATCTGTTGAATAAATATGCGACAATCAAATGGATAGATGAGTGTCTAGAAGCTTTTGATAAAATTAAACAATATTTGTCAAATCCGCCGGTGTTGGTTCTGCCCAAACCAGGAAGACCTTTGTTCTTATATCTAACAATCCAGGAAAATTCTTTCGGCTGCGTCCTGGGGAAACACGATGTAATCGGGAAGAGAGAACAAGCCATATATTATCTGAGCAAGAAGTTCACCGGTTATGAAGTCAAGTACACTTTGTTGGACAGAACTTGTGTGCCCTAACTTGGGTCGCCCAAAAGATGAGACATTACTTGCTGGCTTACACAACATATCTCCTAACCAGGATGGATCCAATGAAGTATACATTCCAGAAGCCAATGCCCACTGGAAGGTTAGCAAAATGGCATATCCTGCTCACCGAGTTTGACATTGTCTATATCACTCGCACGACGATGAAAGCACAAGCCATGAAGGATCACCTGGCTGAGAACCCGGTCGATGATGAATACCAACAATTAAGCACTTATTTTCTAGATGAGGAAGTAAACTCAGTTGAAGTGATCCATAAAACATCAACGCTTGGAAAATGTTCTTTGATGGTCTCACACACACAAAAGGCATGAGGATTGGGGCAATTCTGATTTTGCCCACAAGTCAGCACTATCCGACCATAGCCAGGCTTCGGTTCTTCTATACAAACAACACCGCCGAGTATGAAGCCAACATCATGGGCATGAACATGAAAGTTGATCTGGATGTACACAAATTATTAATCATGGGGTATTCTGATATAATCATTCGGCAAACCCAACGTGAATGGAAAACTCGAGACATCAAACTCATCCTGTATAGGCAACATGTGGAAGACCTCAGTAAATGGTTTAAGTCCGTCTATTTCAAGTATATTCCTCGATTCCACAATGAGCTAGCAGATGCACTAGCTACTTTGTCCTCAATGTTGCCATACCCGGGTAATGTTCATATTGACCCGCTGGAAATTCAGGTTCGAGAAAGGCATGGTTATTGTAAAGCAATTGAAATGGAGCCATGGTATCATGTTATCAAAAGGTTTTTGAAAACAAAAGAATATCCTGAGCAGGCTAGTGGAGATCAAAAGAGAACTATCAGAAGGCTTGCAAGTAGTTTCTTTTTGAGTGGAAGATTTTGTACAAAAGAACTCCAGATCTGAATTTGTTAAGATGTGTAGATTCTCGAGAGGCTGATAGGATCATGAACGAAGTGCATTCAGGAGTATGTGGTACTTTTATGAACGGCTATGTCCTTGCAAAGAAAATCCTCCGGACAACTTATTATTGGATGACCATGGAAAAGTATTGTTTCGGTTTTGTCCGGAAATGCTATCAATGTCAGATACACAATGACCTGATTCATGCACCACCTTCAGAGTTACATCCTATGTTAGTGCCATGGTCGTTCGTTGCTTGGAGCATGGATGTTATTTGTCCAGTCGAGTCGAAAGCTTCAAATTGGCACAAATTCATCTTGGTTGCCATTGATTATTTCACAAAGTGGGTTGAAGCAATCACTTTCAAAGCCGTCACTAAGAAAGCAGTGGTGTGATTCATGCATTCCAACATTATTTGTCATTTTGGTATTCCTAAAACTGTCATTACAGACAATGCCGCAAATCTGAACAACCACTTGATTATGGAGGTATGCGAACAATTTAAAATTACGCATCGTAATTCTACCCTTTATCAGCCGAAAGTTGATGGGTCGTTGAAGCTACAAACAAGAACATAAAAAATATTCTCAGGAAAATGGTTCAAGGTTCTAGATAATGGCATGGAAAATTGCCTTTTGCACTTTTGGAATATCGCACAAATGTGTGCACATCAGTTAGGGCTAGTCCTTACTTATTGGTTTATGTCACTGAAGCAGTAATACCTGCAGAAGTTGAGATTCCCTCTCTTCAGATCATTGTTGAAGTTGAGATCGAGGATGATGAATGGGTCAAAACCCGGTTGGAACAATTGGCTACAATTGATGAAACACGAATGGCCGCAGTTTTCCACGGGCAGATGAACCAACAAAGAATAGCCCGTGCGTACAACAAGAAAGTGCGGCCCGAAAAATTTGATGTGGGGCGCCCCGTTCTGAGACGTATTCTCCCGCATCATGAGAAGCCAAAGAAAAAATTGTTCCAAATTGAAAAGGTCCATACTTTGTAACAAGAGTGTTTCTAAAGGGAGTGTTGTATGTGGGAAACATTGAAGTAAATTTCCCCGAGACAGTTGTCAATGCAGACGCGATCAAAAGGTATTATGTTTGACCATTTTCACAAATTTAACATGATCCGATTGGGATGGCGAAGACTTTCTTTCTCGCTACCCAAACACTATCAACCCTCTGCAAACCCTTTGAGTCGGTTCCCTTTCCTTGATTACCCTATTTGGAACATGGAAGTTATTATTGAAAAAAAAGATATGAATGAAAAAGAAAAAGAAGAAGAAGAAGAAGAAGAAAACATAAGAAAGGAAAAACAAAATAAAATCAAAAACAAATTCATGTAATTCAACTACGTTCGACTTGATTCCGAAAGGATATGTAGGCAACCTCTCTATGGGGTTCAGTCACACCAAAACAAAAATACACATTACCCCAAAGGTTGAAACTAGGGCAGATGTTGTAATGGTTCGGCGATGGTTTCATCTGAAAGGTTCCAAAGTTGTAATTCAATCCAAATTCTTTATACCTAAATCCTTTTCAAGTCCTTCAGGTCAGTCGACAAAGATGTTCATAATTGGAGGATATAGTTACTTGGATCTGATGCAACCAAAATGAGAGAAATAAAATGAGTTAGTCTTATTGTGAAAACCCTCACAGGCACCGAAAGGAAATGAGGAATAAAGAAACTAAAATGAGAGAGTCTTGTTAGTGAAAACTCGCAAAGAGCACTATAAAGCGATGATGAGAAGAGAAATGAGAGAGTTAAGGTGGTGAAAACCCCCAAAGGGCGCCACTGATTGAAAAGAGGATCCTCACCGCCATTGGCATCGACATAGTCCTGGGCAAGATTTTTCGATTTCAAGGTAAAAGTTGTGATAAATTTCTGAGAGTCGGACGGTTTACACAGAACATGCATCCATTCAAAAAGGCATGTCATGTTCATTGAAGTTCACATGTACTCAGAATAAGTCCTTCTTTCCCTTTCCCGAAAGGGATACCTCTTGTTTAAACTCATTCTCCATTTCATTTCTTGTATTTCTTTGACTCCCTTTTTAGTCTAACTTTGTTCCAAAAACTAAGACAGCAAAGAGATGGCAAGACTGATTAACAGGACTATCGTTTGCCACAAGCTGATATTCAAGAGGCACCCATCCTTGGCAGGGGAATTAAGTCGACCCCGACTGGCCATGGTGGTTAATGCTTCGAAATCGAAAACTATCGAAAGAAGGAAATCAAATTGAAGTTCCTACAAGGGCGAAATAAAGTTGAAAAGGTTAATTCCCACTTAGCTAACCATCTTGGCAAGGTTTGAAAAGTCAAGGATTCCCAATGCTCTGAAATTAAAATTGGATGAAAGAAGTCAGAAGTGAAAGTCCTACAAAGGCAAAATAAAGTCGAAAACGGTTAAGTCCCACGCAACCAATCGCCATGGCAAAGTTTGGAAAAGCCAAAGGCTCTCTGGGGATACAAGTGCAAAAGGTATTCAGGAAACAACCAGTTGCAGTTGAAATTATCATCAAAGAAGCCGGTCGAGATCAAGTGACTGAAAAACTAAAGGCCACAAAACCAACCACCGTTTCAAACTAACAATTGTTATTTGTTTGAAAAACAAGAAATAAGTGCAATCGAAAAGCAACCTTGCAAGAAGCAGGTGCAACCAAAAAAGAAACTGCGTGGGAGCTAGAAATAACTCTGCAGCATAAATAACTCCAAAAAGGAAGTCTTCTCCAAATTCTTTCCTGCATTTTACTCATTCTCTAAATAAAAAGAAGAAGAAGAAAAAATTCAAAATCATGGTAGTATAGGGTACACCAATCCCTAGTTGTGTTTTCCAACATAGGGTATGCCACTCCCTAGTTGATGATATTTTAGACATAGAGTACACCACTCCCTAGTCTCATTATCAGTATAGGGTACACTAATCCCTAGATATGTTTTCCAATATAGGGTACACCACTCTCTAGTTGAGGATATTTTAGATATGGGGTACACTACTTCCTAGTCTCATTACCAGTATAGGGTACACCAATCCCTAGCTGTGTTTTCCAACATAGGATACACCACTCCCTAGTTGAGTTGAGCTGAAATGCAGGCTACACCACTCCCTGATATCCTTTACAGTGTAGGGTACACCAATCCCTAGTTGTGTTTTCCAACATACAGTACACCACTCCCTAGTTGATTTAGCTTAAATGCAGGGTACACCACTCACTGATATGCTTTCCAGTATAGGGTACACCAATCCCTGGCTGTGTTTTCCAACATAGAGTACACCAATACCTAGTTAATCTGATCTTAAATGCATGGTACACCACTTCTTGATATCATTTTAATATAGAGTACATCATTCCCTCATCGCATTTCCCAAACATAAGGTACACCAATCCTTAGTTGAGGCACAATGTAGACAATCAGGATACATCGTTCTCAAAGAATCATATTTTCCCAGGGTACACCAATCCTGACCTTTATTTGCTTTCAATAATGAAGTAGTGTAGAGTTTTGTTACAAATAACTCACGAAATTTTCCTAGTGAAAACTAGAACAGAAAAATTCCGTTTGTTTGTTTGTTTCAGTGTCTGAGCAGGTTTTACCTCGAGGCACGGGGTTCGAGATGACCAAAAGAAGAAATCTCAATCCAAAATAATAAAAGAAAAGAAATAGAAGTGAATCCAAAATGCAGAAGCAGATAATATGATGTGGGCTGCTCAAGACATGATTGAAGTCATGAACATTGCATTTCTCGTTTTGATCAGAAAAAGCTGTAGAAGAATGAACTAGCACCTGCAACTAGAAAGCATCAAGGTATAGACCAGAGTCTGCGTGAAGAACCAGTCAAGACTCAAGATCAAGTTTCAGAAGACTTATAGATAGGAATCATGTAACTCATAGCTGATTAGGCTTGTTTAGTTTCTTTCGATTTTGATTTTGGTGTAATAAGGAGTTCAGCAAGCAATAAAAACAGCAACAACAGTGAGATCACAGTTTTTCGGTAGTCCCAACTACCAAAATTGCCAGAACTACACTGACATAATTCCTTTGTAGCCAAGGATATGTTGGCGGTCAAACTTTTTCATAAATGCTTTTCATGGAGTATCAAATGGGCAAAAATTGCTCATGATTGCTCACATTATCTTTGTCCGAAAACTCTTCATGTTCTCGAGTAAAGAGGAGCAGTTGTGAGCATGTAAATTTTGCCCTACGCAAACCTACTCCAAAAAATTACTCATAATAGTTTTAAATCATTTTTATAGAATTTTAGGATTTTTGTTTGTCATTTTGCATCATTAAAAACATCTTCAGAATCGCAAAAATCATCAAGAATATTTTATCTTTCATTCCACGGCATTCTAGGATTTTTAATTATAATTTAGGATTTCATCATTCGTTATATGCATAGTTAGAATATCTAAAAATCACAAAAAAACGCATTAGTTGCTTTTGCGTTTGTTTAGCATTTTTAAGTTTAATTAATTAGTTAATTAATTTATTAGGCGATCATTAGGCAAGATAAATAAATAGGTTAATCATGCAAAATTTTATCTAACTGGAATTGGAATTTTAAAATGGTTAATTTTGCAAAAATCTGATAGAGAAGGGAAAGAAAGAGTATTTGGTCTTGTTTTGAGATTGGGCCAAACATTTAAGACAACCCAATTTCCCTCAAATACACCGCTCAACACAGTTCACCCAAATACCACCCGGTCCAGTCTCTCCCTAGACCAAACGACGCCGTTTGGGCGTCAAACGATCCTCACCCTTTATATCTTTTGATACCACGGTTGAGAACTGATCCCCCATAATCCATATAATTGTCCTAACCTAATCCGACCCTAACCCTAGTGACCTTCCCTTTTCATATCTCACACTCTTTGCAAGGCCGCCGCCGAAAAATGCCCTATGGCGGTGGCACAACTCCAATCAACCCCAAAATGTCATCCCATATCCTTGTCGTCTCCTCGTTCTTTTCTTGCCATTAATTTCATCCAAAACCTCCTATGTTTGCTCGATTTTTAGATCTAAAAAGGGTCGAACCCTAATCCTTTTCATGATTCTTTTGAATTCGGGTTGTGACGAGACAAAATATATTAGTCTCATTCGGGGACTATCAATTGGTTTCAATCTAGAATCGACTAAAGGTCACCGGAACTTGACTAATACCTCGTCGACCGACTAGAACTATGTAGTTCCCATAACTGCGATCTTTTGGCCGGTGTATGGCGGACATCGTCACATATAGCATTGGCTACGCCTCGAGTGTGAGCTAGTGCTCGTGTAGCGATGTCAGCTATTAGCCGGACTTCTTTTATTTTCTGGCAGCGTTGTCTTCTACTGGTAATCCTTTCGTCCCCTCTTCATTCCCTAGAATTGATGATTCACTGTTTAATTGTTAATCGATAGTTAAGTCTTAATATTTCTTGACTACATGCTTAGGTTAATAGTTAATCACTAGTAAATTGTTTCAACTTTTTGAGTGACTATTTGTTGAGTTGAACCTGAAATTGGTCGATTGATAATTACTTATGGGTTTGAATGGCATATCTACTTAATCAACTTGTTTAATTAGTTGTTGAGTCATGTTTAGCTTATGTTTGTTAGCTTACTGTTAATTCAGTTTAGTCAATTGCTATGTGTTAAACGTTTGGTTCTGATAAAAGATGGCAATAATTTTGGGTAGAGGATAGTAGACTTGAGGGAGTTAAAAGAAATGGAAAATTAGGGAATCCTTTCTGATTAACTGCATGAATATTTCTAGAAGAGAGTATGTAGGGACTAAAATGCATAAGACGAGGAAATTAGGTCAAATTGGGGGCTGAAAGAAGGTAAATACAGAAGTAAAAAGGGCTAAAAATAAAGAAAGAATGTCTGAAAAGGATAGCTGCCCAAAATTTGTTAAAAAGATGCCTTTCCCCCTATTTTTCAGGGCTGATAGATTTTCTGCACATTCTCTCATTTTTCTGCATGTAAGGCACACTTAGACTCTCATTTTAGATATTTTTTCATTCTGCATGCTTAAAAAAGTTCACTCATACCCTCCTTCTCATTTCACACTCGAAAGAGATTCAAAAATTAGCTGAAACAAATTTTGGAATTTAATATTGGATTCCAGATTCAATAAAAAGGTTTTCAAATTGAAAAGAGAAACTAGAATTTGAAGGACAAGCTTCAATTTCTTCTGTTTTTTGTGGTGTTAATTTCCTAGTTTGCTAAAGAGTTTGCTGTTGTTTCTCTTTGTTGTTGGTTAAAACCTCATCTCTTGTTTTCAGACTTATATTTCGTCAAATTTTCTGTTATTTTTGTTGTTGCTATCTGAGCTTGGCTGTATGGATTCTGACCTTTATTTGGTCCACTTTCAGTTATTTCTGCTAATATGCATATTCAGTTATCTCTGTTGCTTTAATTTGAAGTCAAGAATGAAATTCAAGTTGTTGTTTGCCTAATATTATAAATCTACCTGGGTTTAATGTTTGAATTTTCCTGAATCTCTATTCTCTGTTAATTTATGGAAATACTCGTATGCGAAAAATGGATTCCCGAGTCAACTAAATGTCAATGAACCATTTGATGTCTGTTGTTGAGAATAGTTTAATTATTAAAAGTAAGGGTTCATGCAAAATGATTCTAACAGGATGATATCACTCTAATTTATGGCTTGTTTGTTAACCTGCTGCCTATGGCCGATTTGAACTACAAGGATAGACCAATGGCTATTTCATTGTAAATTAAGAAACGTTGGGAAGAATGAAATCCATACGACTTGAGATGTTGTTTCTATGGAGAAAGTACAATAGAAACATGGAATTAATTTAAAATTGGCAGATCTTATAATTCATATTAGCTATTGTTAATTCACTCTAGTTAAGTGTTGAATAATTTTGCTAGACTAAGAATTGTGTTTGTTTGTTTTGATGTTTGGCCGATTTTTTCAATATTGTTGGGTTTATCCTAAAAGCCAAACCTTTCTAGAATCATAAATGGTGATTCAGTGCTGCTTGTTGGAAAGCTCACTATTCCAAGGGTATTATGTTTTGGGCTTCAATGTAAGCCCACCTGTATCTACCACATGGCCTGCTGGAAGCCTTAAAGTGAATGCTTAACCCGCACCCTAATTTATTTTGTGATTAACAAACAATTATAACAAGATTTTCTTTTAAGTCATCATCAACTACAAAAACACTGCATCTTCTAAATAGTACGCGTTAGCTATGCAATTCATACTCTTGATACAGGTTTCACTAACTAATTTTGGACAAGCCTTTGATATTTAACATTACGCGTGCCTTGAATTAGTAACCAATTGATACACCTTTTGTCAACAAATAAACTCCATAATTCTAGACCTCCGCATGTAATCCCAAACCTTAGGAAAATGAATAATAATTGAACATTGTAGCTGGGTTTAGAAGCGATTAATAATAACTCATCATCATTATAGGTAGGGTTCCAGCGGCATAGTCTGATACGTAATCCCAACTCAAGTGCACGCTCACATGACTTGATCACAACTTCAAATAATTAAAATAAACATGTCGTGAATCACGCGTACCTTTCATGTGGCGTGATTTCGATGTGCAAAAATAACAAGTGCGTGGCATCGCGAATTGTTTAAATAAATTTTATAATTGTCTAAAATAATTAAAAGCGCTATAGAAGCGATAATACATAAAAGGTTTTAAACATGTAACAACTCAGATAATAAGCCAAATATTAATTGTTAAGCGACCATGCTAAAACCACGGAACTCGGGAGTCCCTACACCTTCTCTCGGGTTAACAGAATTTCTTACCCGCTTCTAGGCCCCTTCCCGGCTACTGGATCACTCCAGTGCTTCGGGTACTACATACCCGCTTTTCTGTGTTCACGGACCGTAAATGGAATTAATTTTTCCGATTTGAAATTTTAAAAGTAAACCGGTGACTTGAGACACCATAATAAATATTCCAAGTGACAACTCTATTAAATAAATAATCTCATTTCGAATAATGTCATTTTAATTAGAAAAACTCGCTTCCCCCGTGAAAAGGAAGTGTGGCAGTCAGCTCCCTCAATTGTTTATTTCACACCTTGGTATTGCTTTAGCTGCTTTAAAGTTCAATTATTTTCATGATATATCTGATATTCTCTCAATTCTAATGACATCATTTCGTTTATTAGTTCGTACAAAAATAATGTTGAAATTTATAGAAGTTTACTTGATTGAAAGTGGTGAAAAATAAGTATTCAAGAATTATATTTATAAAAAATTATTTAAAGTGATCAATTAAATTGAAATTATAAATTATTTTTTATTTACATTAAATATATTGTAGTAATCAACTCCTTTATAATGTTAACAACATTAAGGATATTTTTGTCTTTAACAGAAAAAAATGCTTACCAGCACTTGTTTATCAGATACTTCGACAATGTTTTTTAAGTTTCAGTACTTTTATCCATTAAGTTAAATACTACACATCAACCATAATTTCTTTTAATTTTCCAAATTTAGCATTAAAAACATTATTCCATAAGCCAATATTTTCCTTATTGTACCTTCAATGCCACATGACTACGAGATTTTTATGATGGAAGTAATATTTTAATTCCTAAGCCTCCATCTTCCTTTTACGCTTAATGTACTTTAAATTTTTAGGTAAATGACTAGATAGAATATTTCGATTTTCAATTTGGGGCAAGTAATTTTTCTAAGATGCTGAAATATGAAATAACTCTCATATAACGATGGATGTAAAATGACTAATTAAGATTTTCATAACATGACAGAATTTTGTCAAGAATACATGGTGCCATTATAACTTTTGGGTGTCCCTTTTCAATTTTCATGTTCCAGCTTCCCGTCATATATATATATATATAATAGTGTCAAACAGTTTGATAGAGAAAATATTAGGACGTAGATACAAATAATACGTATCTAGTTGACTATATAATACGGCATATGATGCAATTACTTAAAAAAGAAAAACTGAATATTACTCAAAAAGTACCCTTCAAAAGGTAGTTAAAGAATGTTCAACGAGATGTCTTATGACGTGTCCGCATATCCGTTAGTCAGCAATAGTTTCTATTTTTGGTCAACCGTTTGCTCGCGGCAATATCGGAGCTTTTCCTGATTCAAACGTATGCTTTAGTTTTTCCTCACAATTTCTCCCAAACGGTTAAGGCCATAATCCATCTTCTTCTTGCTTATGGGTTTTCTTCTCTCTTTCATATCTCAAAGCCATTGCCATTGGTAATGTTTTATTATTATCTCTTCCTCTCTCATTCAGTTTTTAATTTTTTAAGGAATATATATATATCTAAAAGGGTGATCAGAAGTTTTCGCATTTTCAACTCGGATAATGATATTCTTCTTGCTTTATGTTTTCGTAATTTATTATTGTCCCTCCCTCTCCTTCATTTTTTGATTGACTACTGGAATTTTAATATATGTTCTACAGTTTTTTGAGATTTCATGTCCTTCCATTGGAATCAAAGTTTTAATTTTTACTTTGATGATTTATGTTAAGCAGTTTTACTCTTTATTAGATGTAATGTATACTTGGAGTTTCAAATGTTTTTGGCATCTCAATTTGTGTATCGCAGCCTTTTACTATTATAGGTATGTGTCTCTCTGTGTGTATATATATATATGTTCGCTCATAGTTTCCTTATGCTATTCTGCACAATCACACAGCGTGCTTTGTTTTCTTTATTTGTTATATTAGTTTCAGACATCATGAAAACGGTCCCATCTTGGTAATGTAAAAGCAACATTTTTGAATTCCTATGTCTTCGAGTTGGCGTAACTGGTAAAGTTGCTGCCATGTGACCAGTAGGTCACGGGTTCGAGCCGTGGAAACAGCCTCTTGCAGAAATGCAGGGTAAGGCTGCGTATGATAGACCCTTGTGGTCCGGCCCTTCCCCGGACCCCGCGCATAGCAGGAGCTTAGTATACCGGGCTGCCATATGTCTTAGAGTTGGAATTCATTTTTGAACAATAGCTGCTTACTATGCTCTATTGAAGAATATAATAGTATATGTTCTCTCTTTTCATTTCTCCTTTTGTTATGTTCAAACTTGTGCATAATTCAGCTTCTTTCTTTATTCATTACTTGTACAAAAGCCTTGGTTCTATTTAACTTTACATTTTCTGTCTGTGATCACTTCCTAGAGGATTAGCCTTACATTTCCTAGTGTAGCTTATAACTGTTTAATATTATTTCAATTTTCATGAAACTGTGCAGTGCTTTTGTCAATTCGCTTCCGCCTTCTCTACCTTTATCAAGTTTTTAGTAAATATGTCATCCAAAAAGTTGCAAGGAGCTGAATTGTCTCTATCATCTGCAGAGCAGCAAGCTAAGGTTCCCACTCTATTCCTTTTTTTATGACATTCTGACTATCTTTTTATCACAGGTTCAAACCCTGAAAACAGCCTCTTGCAGAAAAGCAGGGTAAGGCTGCGTAGTATAGACCCTTGTGGTCCTACCCTTCCCCCGACCCCGCTGAGAGCTTAATGCACCGGGCTGCACCTTTTTTTTCTGACTATCTTTTCACTATGATCCCCATTCAGGATCAATTGCATTCCCACTGCTTCTCCTCGTATGCACGTTTAAACATCTACTTCTCACATTATATTATATTTGCCATTGAATATTATGGTTAACTTCTCGAGTGTTATCACTTAGGTAACTAGGTGAAATGCAATTCTTGCCATGCAACTTGCTCGATTTTCTTAGTTTTCTGGTCTTTGATCACATTGCTCAAAATACTTATTAAACCCCACTTCAGGTTCAAGATTTTCTTTAGTTTTATAGGATTTCCAAAGATTGTTTCCGCTCTCCAGAAAATGTGTAAGTTATTTGGTAAACCATGATGCATAGTGATGAGTACTTCTTCCATTTCAAGCTAATGACCAGATGTCATATCAGATCGTGGTTTCAAGTTTGTTAAAGAAAATGTTCAGTGGGAATGCAAATGATCCTTAATCTGAATCATGTGTTTTATCTTCTTTTCCATTCTCCATTTCCATCATTAATTAGCAATGATCCATTTGACACCACTGTTGCATATAAGAATCTGATATAACAAAAAAGGCAGCCATTAGATGGGAACATAAATTGTTTATGCAGCTTGATATGTTAAATGTGTACTAATCCAAATCTTTTTAATCCAGATCAATGAGGTTAGAAAGTTGATTGGTCCTGCTGTTGACAAGTTTCCAGCAATGTGTTCGGATGCATCAGTTCTAAGGTTTCTCAGGGCACGGAATTGGCATACAAAAAGGGCAGCCAAGATGCTAAAAGAAACCTTGATATGGAGACTTGAATACAAACCAGAGATGATCCGTTTGGTACGGCTCCACCAACCCCTCTATTCTTTATTATTGTCTAACATTCCTGCTCCTTGATCACTATACTGCCAATGGGTATGAACTAGTGTGTGTTGAATATTTAGTTGCGATAATCATGGTTTTGTAATATTCATACGTTTGCGTTTTTTTATTAAATATGTTGATCCATAGTTTGTGTCTAATTAGGATGATATTGCTCAACAAGCAGAAACTGGAAAAGTTTACAAAGCCAACTACTTTGACAAGTATGGAAGGACTGTTCTTGTCATGAGGCCTGGAATACAGGTACATATATAATGAGAAGCAGCTGTCGACTCCGATATTGTAACTTTTATTTTTCTGATATCTTTTTGTATTCTCCTGGCTCTTTCAGAACCCACACTCAGTAGAGAAGCAAATGAGATATTTAGTCTACTGCATGGAGAATGCCATACTGGATTTAAAATCGGGTCAGGAGCGGATGGTTTGGTTAATTGACTTTGAAGGGTGGAACATGTCAAGCATATCAGTAAAGGTGACTCGCGAAACAGCACGTGTACTACAAGATCGTTATCCAGAGAGGCTAGGTCTTGCAATCTTTTATAATCCGCCAAAAGTTTTTGAGTCCTTCTGGATAGTAGGCGCCTCTGACTTTTAAATTTTCTCATTTTCATTTTTTATATTTGTGCTAATAATGTATTGCATACACTTTCAACAGTTGTAATAGTATTCTAGTATGCATCTTGCAGTTGGTAAAACCATTTCTTGAGAAGAGGACATACAAGAAAGTGAGGTTTGTCTATCCAAATGATGTACATACTCAAAAGGTAATGGAAGATCTATTTGATATGGACAAGCTTGAATCCTCATTTGGGGGGAAATGCACACAAGGGTTTGAATATGTCGCGTACTCCAAACGCATGAAAGAGGGAGACAAGAAGATGTCTGAATTTGTTAAATCTGGTGTTCCATTGCCCTCTGACCAATATGTGACTGCTGAGACACGAGAATCCTCAGCGCGAGACAATGGTTTTGACTTGTCTGAGGATGGTTTATCCTCTACTGATGAAACAACATCAAACTTGGAAAGTTCAGATATTGAGACTGAAGATTTGCAGATGAGTTGTAAAGATGAGGTCAATGTTGATCCAACTGCTGCTAAAGAGATAAAACAAAGCGAGTAGACACTAGAAGCAGCTATTTGTTCTCTCTCCTTTTCATTTACTCTTTCATGATTCTGATAACCTTATTAGGAACTTAATTTGCAAATTACTGTAACACTATGCAATTATACAACAGCCAACAACTTCTCCTCATAAAATGTATATTGGTGGTATATTATTCGAAGATGTTCGATAAGTAGTACTAGTAGTTTTTGGTACATAGCTTTTGTGCAGAGAGATTAATATAAAGATCATCTCTCTGTGTTTTTCATGTTTCTGTTTTTCTTCATTTTCTTTTCTTTCCTTCTTTTACCCCAAGTCACTGCCTAAAGTTGTATGCACAAGTTGACAATATTTGCTGTTGAAAAACAATATTAGCATTCTCATAAAACTGTCTAAAATAATCAATTGAAACTCTTTAAGTATAATGAAACTTGCTTGTTATGTAACAATGCGACAACACTATAAAATTAGTAACTATATACTAGATAGATATAGTAATCTTTTGTTGCACATACAACTCAGAATGAATATCCATATCCTCAAAGCACCATCAAAGAAGTATAAATAGAGTACCGGGTAAAATATGTTCATATTTAATGACTGCATGAGAAAGCGACACGTGGAGCCGAAGACATAAGACAGTCGGGTCCGAAGACAAACGATCTCGAAGAGAATAAAGGCGAATTAAACACCTGTTACCCCGTAGCATTTAATGAAGAATATTCTATAGCATTAAGTGCACGGTCTGCTATAGAGAACATGACATTCGCTGCCTGCCGTTACACATTCTTCAATGGCCCTCATAATTGTCATTTAAGAGGGGCTTGATCCTAGGACCTTGTTCTCGATGCGTGAGTTCCCCAACCATTGTAAACGACACGACTTTTTTGACAAGCATACACTATATTCTATCTAAAGCTCAATAACATTTTACTTTGTTGCTTATCCATATTGTTATTACTGCCTCCGGAAGCTCTGCCCCCGGAACCAGGATTTATGTTGTCTTATCTCAACTTTAAGGCTAAGTCTTACATTTTTGTCTAATTTATTTATCATCTTAGGATCAAATTGATTCAATTGTCTATAAATCACGTATAAATTAAACTGTACGGTTTTACGGGTAAACAACTCCACCCACAAGGGAAATTTGATGAAATCCTTGACAAACAAAAATAGAAATTTTTTCCAGATCTGCTTAGCAAATTCAAATTGAAGAGAATTTACTTTAAACTCTATTCGTAATTTCGTATTGCGTTTCATCTTGTTATAAATTACAACAATGTTTGAAAAGTAACTTCTTAAATATTTTAGTGTGTTACTACTCCAGTTTATACTCATCATAGTTTGAAATTTAGCTTCTAGACTGTTATTATTTGCATACATACGCTATACTGTGCCAAATCAAATGCCATAATTATGACTTTTGTTTTTCAATATACAATAAATTTACAAAATATTTTATTAGATATTACTAAATTGATTAATAAAAACTGAAAGATCTAAGAAAAGGAGATTTATCGTCCTTGGGTCTATTGTTGCAATATTTATCAATTACTTTTTGAAAGCCAACAACAAAGGGTTTATTGATTTTTGGTTAAAAAGAGATTGTTGATGAAGGTTCTAAGCACACTTTCCTCAATTTGAAAGGAGTAAATTTTGGTATAAGTTATTAATTTAAATTTTTTAGTGTCATATAGGCAAATATCATGTATAATATAAGATTGAAAATTAGTGAAAATAGTATGGGTTAGTCAGTTTTCGGGACCGAAAGTAATCAGTGTTTGTAAAGTTATTGAAAAATAGCCACCATTTTATGCGGAAATAAAATCTGACCAAAAAGACCCTAGCTGAAATACGAAAAATTCCAGCATAATATGCTAGATTATGGAAGTCATGCGTATAAATTACCAGCATATTATGAAATTCTAGCATATTATGCTCGAATCTTAATTGTAAAAACTTCTCTAACATATTACACTGGGTTTTTCCGAATTTTTAAGGGTATTTTGTTCAAATTTCACATTTACATGAAAAAATGACTAAATTTTGATTACTTTTGAAACTATGATGACTATTTTCAATTGCCAGTTATAAATCATGTTTTTTCTTGTTTTCTCTAGTTAAATCAATTGAGTACCAATAAATGAAATAAATAACAAATAGTCGAGCTAACTATAAGATACAAAGTAATAATTACAAAATATTTTGTAATTATTATTCTTAGGTTTTTTTTTTTTGGTTAAAAGGGATATTTATATATAACTAGTTAGCATAGATATTATACATATGAGGTTGTTAAATAAACAAAAATAAGTTTTGGTGAGTATTGGCCTTAGCTTAGATACATACTCATCAGCTGGTCCAAAAATCTTTCTACTTTTTTCCTATTTTAATTGGTGAAGTGTCGCAAAGTAGGCTAAACTCTAAGATTCAAAGTCATATGGTCCTGCCATTGACAAATAAACTAGCCATACTAAATCTAACGAGTGATGACCAAGCACATGAAAAGGTTCATTATTAAACTATTATTATTGAACAAGTAAATCAAAATCCCATTTTGGCTGTTGTCTGATTCCTCATTCAAATGCCATTTTTCTTCAAATCTATGACCATGACTAATCATATCGATCAAAAATTACAGAACAGAAAGGGACCAAATTTACACTAGTAAATGACCAATACAAAGACCCAATACCTGCATATATCAATCAATAGGCTTTAGCTTAGGTTAAAAAGAAGCAGAGTTGTTGGGTTTTTGTGGACACTATCGAGATTGATCTCTATTTCAACGCCGGTATGTATTTTCTCTTTGTTTAGTGTTTCTTGTTATTTGAATATGAAAATCTTTTCTGGGTTTTTAATATTATCCTCTCTTTTTTTTCCAGGAAGAATTGGTGGTCATTGAATTTTGCTTTTGTGTTTGTATTGATTTATCAAAGGTGGGATTTTTATATATTCTTTGTCTTGATCTAAAGAGAATTGAGTAATTGATTAAAGATTTTGAGAAGAACTAGGTGGGAACAGTGAAGAAAAACTACATGTTCAGATCCCACTTCTGACAAAGTTGCCTCTTTTATTTATCAATAAAAAGAGAGATGGGTATTGGATTGTTAGAGATTGGAGTTAAAATGAGGAAAGCTGTAATCTTTCCGATTAAAGTGTGTTATAGGACAGTTTGGAATCATCCATTCCTTGTGTGTATTCTGTGTTTCTTGGCATTTTTGTACACATCATTTCCTTTTGTATTTGCCCTATTGGTGACAGTCTCACCTGTTCTTGTTTGCACTGCTCTTCTGCTTGGAACTTTGCTAAGTTATGGTCAGCCTAACATACCCCAATTTGAGATGGAAGAAAATACAGCTGATGGTATTGTGCCTCTGAAAACTGGGTTGTCACGAGATGTTAGTCGTGTTGAGAGTGATAATAGATATACTGATCAAGAGAGCGATAAAGTAGACCAGTCAACTGATAACTCTAGCTTGCTTAGTGAGGTTCATAGAGGTCAAAGATTTGGCGATCATTCTCCTCTGGTTGATGGAGTTTCTCGGGTGGCAAGGGAGTTTGATGAGCAGAAGAATGAAGATAAAATTGGTGATGAGGATCTTATGGAGAATCAGTACTCTCCTACCTCAAAGGCTGATGATGATGAGAGTGTTGAATTTGATAACGACAAATCAGTTGATTCCTTTGATTCTAGAAGGGTTAACCTTGATTCTCCTCCTGGTTCACCTTGGAAACATAGGGAGGAGGAATACAGCGAGGCCTTAGATTCAGGGTCTGATCGAGCAGAGAGCTCTTCTCCGGATGCTTCAATAGCTGATATTATGCCAATGCTTGATGAGTTGCATCCACTTTTAGATGAAGACAATCCTCAACCTGTCAATATTTCGCATGATGTTTCTCATGCTGCTTCAGAGAGTTCCAGCGAGTCCTCTGAGGGTGATAATGAATCTGATGATGGTTCTGAAGACCAGGAAGAACTAGAAGCTGCAGATGATGAGAACGAAGACGAAGAAGAAACACGAGACAAAGAAGATCCAAAGTCTGCTATTACATGGACAGAGGAGGATGAGAAGAATCTAATGGACTTGGGAAGCTCTGAGCTAGAAAGGAATCAACGATTGGAGAGTCTTATCGCAAGGAGAAGATCAAGGAAGAACATGAGTTTGATAGATGAGAAGAATTTGATAGACTTGGTAAGTTCTGATGTTCCATTAAACATCCCTCCCATTTCAACAGCAAGACAGAACCCTTTTGATCTTCCTAGTGATAACTATGGCCTTGGACTGCCTCCTATCCCTGGCTCTGCTCCATCTATTTTATTACCAAGGCGGAACCCATTTGATCTTCCTTATGACCCAAGTGAAGAGAAACCTGATCTTACAGGAGACAATTTTCAACAAGAGTTTATCACATCTCAACCAAAAGAGCCATTTTTCAGGAGACATGAAAGTTTTAGTGTCGGGCCCTCAATCTTTGGGCTGAACAAGCAAGACAAGAAAGATATACGCTTGAGACCTTATTTTGTTCCTGATATGATGGCTTCTGAAGGAACAAGTTATTCTCCATTTCAAAGGCATCCTAGCGATCTCAGTGATTCTAAGGTAAGTTCTGTTCTTGAAACAGAGTCACAGGGTTCTATTGAAGATCTGGAAGACAAGAACCTCACTGAAGAAGATGCAGAAGACAAGAACCTGAATGAAGAAAATATCTTCAAGGAGCCAGAGCTGATATCTAAGATAGAGAATGCTGCTGATGATGTCGGACATGGAAGCCAATCCTCCGAAGAAGTAGAATGTCTGGTCCTAGGTGCAGCTGATAAAAGAGATATTGAACTCGATGATACTGATGTTAAACTGCAGAATGTGGAAAATCATCATAAAGTGGGACCAATAGTGTTCCATGAAGAAACAGCGGCCAGTTCCATGGAACTTGATCCGTCTAAAATTAGTTCAAAGTCAGAAACTTCTGAACAAAAATTTAGTAGTCAGTCAAGCTCCTCGTCATCGTCAGAAGTAAGTGAAAGGGCCTTTGCTGACAAAGAAGTAGTGAGATTAAGTTCAGAGGAAGCAACGAGTCATGTTGAAACCATCTCCGGGCAACCTTCACCTAATGGGTCAGATCTGAACATCACAAGCAGTTCAGTGGACGAGAGCTTACATTTGGAACCTATTTATGATGCCAGTCCTCCTTCCATCAAGAAAAATATCTCTTCCTCCTCAATTGCTTCAGATCCGCTTCCAGAATCTGAAATGGAGCTGCCCCCTGAATTGGTTACAAGGACTGTTTCTTTTATTGCGAGGGAACCTATGGAAAATAATCAAGACATTGAGAAGTCCATTCCAACTAATGAACAGATTCTTTCATCAGTAGATTCCAAAGAATTGCATCCGAGAGAGGCGGTAATGGACAGAAATGATCTTGATATTGCAAAGCCGGAGATTTCAAAACGTGAAGAAGTCTTTGGCAGTGCAAGTGCTCCTCCAGTGCATGAACGAGATAGTCAGGCATCTATTGACTCGAAGTCATCCAAAAAAGTAAGTTGTATTATTCACTATTCAGTACTATAAACTACAAAATCTTGAGGGATCAGCCCTTTTACAGACAAAGAGAGTTATGGTGCTCGTTCTTTAATCTATTTGGACTAATTTGGGTGATACCAATATCTTAGCTTTTATCATATTTTAATACACCTTTTTTAACTTTTCTCTTAAATTCTTCTTTGTTTGAGATAATTGATCTTAATTACTTAATGGATTTGAAGTGATGTAACATAGGCCAAATGAATTGTTGGAAATACATCATTTCCAAGTTAACCAAACATATGTTTTAGATGATACACCATGTATTTTAATATATTGAACCAAACGTCTGAATACAATTAACACTTACAAATTTAGTAAGTAATCTGATAACTATGATACATTGTATTACAATCCACATATAGCAATCCGTGTATAAACTTGTCCTTAAGCAAACGTCCCCTTAAGTAAACTTATACATATTTTCCATCTTAGGAACATATGCAGCCTTGAATGTCAAAGATATATTTTCACCACTGTTATAACCTTGTATTAACAGCGTGAGATGCTTTGTTATACTGTTTGAGTGTGAATGTCTAAGGTCAACTGATAACTCATAGTGATAGGACCGAAGATAATTTCCCCTCCTCCAGCCCTATTTTGTCTAGTCTATCTATCAGTTGACAATACGAATTGAGTGGCAAATGCTTTTGAGCAATTCTGGCTTTAGTTTCTGAAAACTGAAATAGTGATGTCACAATCTAGTTTTTACACGTTCTTCACAGATTTCTGTTTCTCTTATGTCTTCTTCTAGCAACTATGTACCACTTTTTTGAGAAATTTCAGATACAAATCTAGTTTCGCTAACAAAGCTGGCTTACAGAGCCTTGGATAAGCCCTCCATGTTTTCTTTTATGGTAGGATCTGTCATCTCATCAAATGATCCAGAACCATAAGAATAGTGCTAACTATTACATGGTTAATTGGATTCCCTTTGGTTTTAGAAAATTTAGTGGCCCCTCCCCCCTGTGTATCTTTGTAACTTCTTTTGTAGTGCATTCAATTATAGGACCCGTTTGGCCATAGATTTTGCCAATTTTTTTCCAAATATTTTTTTTTTTTGGCAAATACATGTTTGGTTATAAATTTTATACATATTTTGGCAAATTTCCAAATCCTTTGGCCCAAAATATTACTATTACACTTTTTAAAAATTGCCCCAAAATTTTGTATTTTATAAAATAACCCACCATTTATTATTTTGTAACAATGTTGCTTCGTCTTCTCGGTCATCTGATAGTGTATTATGTAGTTCATTATAAAAATGATAATTTTGTACCAAATTTATTTATGTTCAGGAATATGGTTTGTGATATTGATAATGAATGTTATTGATGAATGTACTGTTGGGTATTTGTCATAATTTTTAGAACTTGTGGGTATAAGTTATGTTTCATGTTTTTTCAAAAAAGAAATGAAATATGTTTCGAAAACTGATGTCCAAACATATTTTCATCTTCAAACCAAACTTCACCCAAATTAGAATTTTAAAAACAAATTTGAGAATCTATGGCCAAACGCTAGCATAGAATAATGAAAAATTATCAGTTAGTCTTAAGCTTAACTTCATATTCTCTTTGTCACCTCATAATCAAATTATGGGTGCGAGGAGAAATGTATCTCCATATTTGCATGTTCAAAATGGTTTATGTAGAAGAAATTACATTTGAAGTTATGTATTGTATTTGTAGGGTAAGTATATAAACCGATCAAAGAAGATATCATAGAATACTCTATTGTTGGACTCTTCCATTTGTTTTCATTTCTTGGCCTTGGACATGAAAAGTTTTCATCTTACTTCAATAGTTAACATCTTTGAAATAGGTAGTGTCTTGCTTATGCAAATGCCAATGGTAAATGGCTTAAAGTTTGATCATATACTTGGAAAGAAATTATTCTTGCAATCATCAGTTTTTTCTTTTTGAATGGAAAATTTTGGTTCAAAACTATCAAAATGAGGTCAATTATAGAACTTTCAGTTCATCGCTACGAGTGTTAGGACAAAGAGTGAACTCTACTGGAGGCGAAAGACATGTCTTAGTGACGTTTTCCTAGAACTAGATGTGCATTCCTTGGTCTTGCAAGAAGTTTTGGATCTTATATTAAGTGAAGAAGTTAAGATGTGATGTTCTCATTCAAGCAATCTTTAGGTGTGTCAAGTGTCAAACATACTGAAAGGACATGCTTCAGTATGTAGATGTTGTGCTAAACTTGGTTCCACTGACCAATATATTTGTACTGCGAAGGCATGTGTATTTATTGGCATATTTTTCTACTTATAAAATGTCTTCACATTGATTTGGATCATATGAATTGTAATAGCAAAATTTTAGCGGGATCTTAAACACGAGAAGTGGACTACTACTTAGGGTATCCTTCTATTAACATTAGAATTTGATAAATAAAATTTTGGATGGGACAGAAATTAATTATGATAAAACATATTTCTGCACAAAGCCCTAACATCTAGATATAAACTACTAAACTTAAGAATCTGAAAAACTAAATTTGCAGAAGGTAGATAAGGAGCACTAGTTTGTTAAAAAGTAAACTTATTATTAGAGGAAACCATCAAGAGAACTACGGAGAAAATAACTGCTAGAGAATTCTTCTAGAAGTTTTTCTTTGCGGCAGCTAATGAGGCTATTTTCGGCTGCTGATTCTTAGGTCACCAAGGTTCTACGCTCAGCCCGTTCTTATTTGCCCTGACGATGGACGCACTGACACACCATATTCAAGGGGACGTGCCATGGTGTATGTTATTCGTTGATGATATAGTATTGATTGATGAGACGCGAGGCGGTGTTAACGAGAGGTTGGAGGTTTGGAGACGGACCCTTGAGTCTAAAGATTTCAAGCTGAGCAGGACTAAGACTGAATACGTGGAGTTCAAGTTCAACAGCGTGCCGGGTGAAGCAGACGTGGACGTGAGGCTTGATTCACAAGTCATCCCCAAGAAAGGGAGCTTCAAGTACCTGGGGTCGATTATACAGGGGGATGGGGATATTGGCGAGGATGTCACGCACCGTGTAGAAGCGGGGTGGATGAAATGAGGCTAGCGTCTGGTGTCCTGTGTGACAGGAAGGTGCCTCCGGAGCTTAAAGGAAAGTTCTACAAAACGGTGGTTAGGCCGGCCATGTTGTATGGTACAGAATGCTGGTCAGTGAAGAATTCGCATATCCAGAAGATGAAAGTTGTAGTGATGAAGATGCTGAGATGGATGTGCGGACACACTACGCTAGATAAGATTAGGAACGACGATATTCAGGTGAAGGTGGGTGTGGCTCCCATGGAAGACAAGATGCGGGAAGTTAGGCTTAGATGGTTCGGGCACGTGAAGAGGAGAAGCCTGGATGCACCGGTGAGGAGGTGTGAATGGCTGGCCTTGACAGGTATGAAGAGAGGTAGAGGGCGACCTAGGAAATATTGGGGAGAGGTGATCAGGCAGGACATGGTGCGGATGCAAATTTCCGAGGACATGACCCTTGATAGGAAGTTGTGGAGATCGAGTATTAGGGTTGTAGGTTAGGAGATAGGAGGCTAGTGTGATAGTGTCTTGTTTTAGGCTGCTAGGGGCTCCAGTTGTGTTATTAATACTTCTTTAGGGTCGAAAGTTAGGCTATAGTATGTTTAGCGGCCATTTGTGTACATATTATTCCCTTGCGTATGCAGTATTGTGCCTTTGTTGATGCTTAGTGTTACTACTTTGCTTTCTATTTTCTGTCTGGATTCTTTTGCTGCTACTGATACATTGTCTCTTTCCTTCTTGTGCCGAGGGTCTACCGGAAACAGCCTATCTACTCCTCTGGAGTAGGGGTAAGGTCTGCGTACACACTACCCTCCACAGACCCCACATGTGGGATCTTATTGGGTTGTTGTTGTTGTTGATTCTTAGGTCAAAGTGAAAAAAGTTACAGATGGAATATGGCTTTCATAGAGATGAAGCGTGGAGTCTTTTAGAAGAATTCCTATTTCAGGGGGAGTGAGTTCAAATTAACTGCTAAATCAAACTCTTAGCAGAGTAAATATTTGGTCTAAAAGCTCAAGAGCTAGGAGAAAGAAAAGAAACTGCACGATGTCTTTTTACTTGAGTTTGTGCAATTATCAACAGATTCAGTTTAAAACTGATTGTTTATTATCGGTTAGTACTTTTTTTTTTTTTGAGACTGCTACAAAATATTATGGGCTAGTACTTAGATGGATTTCATATTCTCCTGTGCCAATCAAAGAGTAGGAGCTCTCATCATTCTATCATAATCATATTGAAATAAAACCGCAGTGATCTCCGGGGATTTGAGATTGTTGTACCAAAGGAGGACCAAGAGCACACAAGTATTTTCTCTGCCTAGTGATTTGATAAAAATGATCTGCCTATCATTCACCATAAGTCCATAGGTAGCAGCTGAAGTACTGATGGCTACCTTTGTCTTTGCCGTATGATATGCACTGTCGATTTCATGCATCTTACCAAAATAACTGGTCTTTTCTTATTGTTTTGTTCTTTCACCATTGGGAATGGAGGAAAAACATTACGAACTACTGGCTACTTTATGTGATTATGGAATTAATGCAAGTTTACTGCCATCCTTCTTCATCTTGTTCTTGTTTGAATGCTCCTAGTTTCTACATGCAGTCTAAGTGATTTTTTTTTTTTGATATATAGGAGCCACCTGTTTCCCCAGTTGAGTCAATTGAGAAAGCAGGCACCACGGAAAGCTTGAATGTGTCGAAAATCCAAGAAATTCCTCCTATTATCAGCTCTCCCAGGGGTCGCGAGTCTGTTCTTGAGCCGCCTAATACTAAGGTGGCAAATGAAGAATCAGAGAGTTCGATAAATGGACCAGTGTCTAAAGTGTCAAGTCTGAAAGATGACCATGAGATGGGATTGCCAACTGTTGAACCAAGACCAACTGAAGATATTGGTTTGATTCATAAGCATCTCCCTGAAGCGGATGCTGAAAGACCCCTTAGAGAATCCAAAGGCAAGGGAGCTTCTTCAGATTCACAGAGCGTGGGGACAGACTCAGCTACGAAACAAGTCGTGAAAAACCATACAGATAAAACAAACACGAGCTTTCAACGAGAATCAGAAACTGGACCAAGTGAAGCCAGCTCATCCAAGAATTCTGAATTAAGTCTTAAAGAATTTGTTGTATCTGAAATAAGTGAAGCTGGTGTTGGAAAAGTAGATCATAAAGTTGGACTACAAGACGATAAGGCAACAACCACTGGGAAGCCAGATCATGTATTTGAGTTGCCTCAAGAGACAGGCCTGTTTACAGGTGATGTTAAAGGCAAGAAAGAGAACCCCACAAGTGAGGCTCAAGTTCAAGTTCAAGCGACTCCGAAATAGAATGAGGATACCTAGTAAATTGGGAGAGAGAGAGAGACAGAGGAATCCTTTGGGTATTTTCTTTGAAACTTCTTTTTATTTGTTAGTAAATGAATGATTAGATGTTCAAGTTGGTGTTTAGGTTAGGACTATTCTTTTTTTTTTTGGTTGTGCATTGGTGATGAACTGCTTCTCCTTCAAGAATAAGTTTCTAATTGATTTCTTGAAGTATTTTTCTTAGCAGTTCTGGAGATTATATATAGTTAGTGGGAGAAAAAGGGGTTATTCCTTGTTACAGATAAACAATGTTTTTCTTTTGGCATGTAAAAGTTATTTTTAAGTGTTTCTATGGAAAAAATAATAATAATGAGACCAAGTTCCTTTCTTTCCCTTTTGCCCCCCCCCCCCCCCCCCCCCCCCCCCCCCC